>JAHSUH010002751.1:0-13093 GCA_025388415.1 Cynanchum wilfordii
GTCGAGCAGGTGGAACTCGCTCGACGGCGACGTGTACTTCGGCGAGCGAACGGAAATAAGCCGCGAGAGTGCCGTAAACACGATGACGCCCAACGCCAACGCGATACTCCACAACCACCCGAAAAGACCCAGCCGGACGGTGTGCATGAACTCCCCAAGCACCTCCACCGCGAGGACCTGAAAGCCCACACAGACCGCGATGATGACTAAAAACAGCTTTGAGCGCCCAAACCCTTCAAAGATGTTCACCTCCCTGTAGAGTTTTCGACAGCTTAACATGTGCGCGACCGTGGCGAGGACGATGAAGTTAAACACCATCGTCTGATTCTCCCGGCTCCCAAGCTCGCCGACGCGCAGAAGGGAAAATGGTAAGTACTGAATGCAGAGCGCGATCACGAATATGTAAAGGGACGCCACCCCAATTGTCAGATGCATTCGATTAGAAATCAGCGGCTCCCTTTGACTTGGCGGGGGACGACGAAGGCATTCCTGGCTGGGCTTTTCCGTCGCCAGCGCGAGGGCCGCCAGGGTGTCCATAATCAGATTAAGCCATAACAACTGCACCGTGGTGAGCGGGGAGTAATTGCCCCTGGAGATCAAGCACCCGACGAAGATGAGCACCACCGAGACGTAGTTCACGGTGAGCTGGAGCTGCAGGAACTTGCGAATGTTGTCGTTCACGCAGCGCCCCCAGACGACGGCGCGCTGGACGGAGCGGAAGTTGTCGTCGAGCAGGATGATATCCCCAGCCTTCACGGCCGCGTCCGTGCCGGTTTTCATCACCAAACCGACGTGGGCCAACTTCAGCGCCGGGGCGTCGTTCGTGCCGTCCCCGGTGACCGCGACGACGTCCCCGCGCATCATCAACATGAGCACCAGCAGCTGCTTGTCCAGCGGCTGGGAGCGGGCCATCACGGTCATATGATCTAGCACGGCCCAGAAGCGCTGCATGCGGGCCTCGTCGCCGTAGGCGTCGTAGACCAAGCCGCGGAACTCGCGCCCCAACATCGCGAGGTCGCCCCGGGCGCGGTTGAAAATCCCGCACTGCCGCGCAATCGCGACCGCCGTGTCGAGGTTATCCCCTGTGCACATGCGCACGGCGACGCCGGCCATTTGACAATTCCGCACCGCGGCCGGGACCTCCGCGCGCAGTGGGTCCTGAATGCCAAGCAACGCCGTCCACACCAACGGCCCTGTCGGCTCTTTGGACGGCAGCCCCGCCTTTTTGCCCTCCTTCCCGTTCTCCTGCCCCTCTTCTTCTTCGTTTTCGCCTTCGTCGCCTCCGCAGATGGTGTAGGCGACCCCGATAGTGCGATTCGCCGCGGTCGCGAGCCGGCGGATTTGGTCGTTGATTTGCCGGCGAACGGCGTCGTCGAGGGGCCGCACGAGGCCCTGCTCGTCCAAGTAGCGATCGCACAACGGCAGGACCTGGTCCGAGCCCCCTTTCACGTGGTGCACAAAACCCTCATCCGGAAGCCGCACCACCGCGCTCATTCGCTTGCGATCGCTCGTGAAGGGGAAAATGATAAAGTCGCCTGGCGTGCGGAGACGACGACGAAGACGCTGATGGGGGCGCGCACTCCCGAGATCGCTTTGGGAGCCTTTCCGCATCTCCGCGCGGTCGACGAAATCAAGCAGGGAGTTGTCAGTTTTGTTCCCTTTCTCCGGCGCCCACCGCCAGATCCCGTCCGGCGAGTGGACCTTCTCGCTCGAGCTGTTCACGGCGATCGCCTCGGCGAGCCGCTTGAGCGTCGAGGGGGGAATCTCGGGAAGGTCAATCGCCTCCGGCAAATCCCCAGGCCGCTCTACGCTAAAATACGTCATCCCGAGGTAGCCCTGCACAACGCTCATGTTATTCTGCGTAAGGGTGCCGGTTTTATCACTGCAAACCTGTGTGGTGTTCCCCATCGTCTCACACGCAGTCAACCGCCGGACCTGGTTATTGTCATCGTGCATTCTATTCTGCGAGTACGCCAGCGCGATGGTCACCGCAAGCGGTAATCCTTCCGGCACCGCCACCACCACCAAAGTCACGCAAATGAGCAGATAATCGACAAAATGTTTTGCACTCGACCCTGGTGTGTGCCTTATCAATCGAATACCTTCCGAAATACATAAAATGACGAATAAAAGACCCGAGGCGGTAAGCCCAATCCGTCCAATGTACCCCGCCAGCATATCCAGCCGGTGCTGGAGGGGCGTAAACTGCGGACCGTCCGCGCTCTGGAAGGACTCCATCACAAGCTTTCCCCCGAAGGAGTGCTCGCCAACCGCGCAGGCCAGCATCCTCGCATTCTCTGCGGTGTTCACCACAGTCCCGGAGAGGATAATCGGGGACTCCGCGGTCTTCGCCTTCGGGTCGTTCTCGCCGCTAACGCTGCTCTCGTCAATTACGACGCTCATCCCACTGACGTAAAACCCATCCACCGGCACCACCAGCCCCGGCGAGAGCTCCAACAAATCCCCCACGACAATCTCCGAGACGTCAATGACCGATGAAATCCCATCCCTCACCACCCGAATGGGCTGCTGGGCGTTTTCGTCCGTGAGTTTTTTAAATTTCTTTTCTTTTTGGTAGTCGTTCACGGAAGAAACGGTGGTGACGATGAGAACAGAACACAAAATCGCAAAACCCTCAATCCAGGCGGTGTGGTAGTCCACCTCAGTCGCCCCAGGCTCCGGGATGGTAAGACCAAGCACCAGGGAAACGACCGCGGCCACCGCGAGCAGCCGAATCATATTATCCGACCACGCCGCGGTGTAAATCTGCCAAAAAGTCAACGCTGGCTCTTCAGGAAGGGCATTTTTGCCGAATAATTCCCGCCGAAGACAAACAGAGTCCACACTAATGCCCCCTCGTAGGTTCGTCCGGAGCTTCGCGGCGATCCCGGAGATCCCGCCAAGGCGATTGTAGAGTAGCATTCCCTCACTTGGGCGGTCGAAAATCTCCTCCAAAGGGGCCGCGATCGAAAGATCCAGGCCGTTAGCATCCTCAAAGCTAATAGAGGTCGCTGCCGTATCAGCAAGGCTCTGCACACTGTCGTAATCGTGGCCACTCGCACTATGGCTAAAGCCCGGAGAAGATGAAATACGAGGGACGCCCTCCTCATCGCATGCACCATACCGTTGAGGGATCTTTCCATTTGTAAGTTGCTGGGGGTTCATGATAGGCAACGCTTTTTCTTTTTTTTCTCGCGCGTGCACTGCCTTTTTTTATTGATATTTCTCTGTCAGTTTGCCTTTTTTTCTTAGTATTATTATTGTTATTTCTGAAAGAAATAGTCCCTAATGCAAAATAATTCGTTATTAACACAAAAACTAAGTTGCTAATTGGAATATGTATTTGTGGTTGTGTCGTCCTTAGTACCCCTTTTTTCGGTTCACAGAGCTCAGATCATCCAAATACAATGAAAAATAAAATGATGATGTTAATAGTGAAAGAGAAAAATCGAAAACACAAGCACAAAGTGACCGTCTTGTTAATTCTATAAAGTTAAAATAAGAAGATGCAGTAGAATGTAGGGTGTTCAGAAAGGTTGAGGATTCGTAAATAGGTGTATAGCATCTCGAAAAAGCGACATCAAATCTATCATAATGTCAGAAACGAAAAAAACATCTATTCACGCTTTAGAAAGACACTAAAGCCCCCTTAGGATACTCTTTTCCATGTTAAAAAATGGAAGGAAAGTAGAAGACAAAAAAAAACCATGCATATTACCCTACAGCAGTAAACAACGCTAGTATTTTTTTCCCCACACTCCTCCATCCTACCGTCACAGTGCCTAAGGAAGATTTGTTTACTGGTAGATACTATTTTATCCCTTCCACTTCCTGCGAGATTTGTAGGATGGTCACCTCCATTAGACACACAGCTCCCATTCTGTCTGGCTTCTCTTCCTAACAAGACATATATATATATATATATATATATGTGCATACACACATATACACAATTAATAACAATAATAATTTTAATTAAACTTTAATTATAATATTAAAAAGCCTATACCCAAAACAATATACTCGCGCCAACCTATCATTTAATCCTCGCAAGCTGAATCCTTTAAAGCTTCCCCCTTCACCCCACCATTTTCCTTTTTTTCAATGCCCTCTCTTCCCTCACGCTATCTCTCTTTTCACAGACTTCTACTGCCCTAAACGAGATGTAGGGGAAGTAAGCCTCTAATCGGATTCCCCTTTTCGAAGAAAAACTAAAACACAAAAAAAGGCCGCGCAAATGGAGAAAGAGGAGAAAAGAAAAGACTTCAGATACTTCCATAGAAGGATATTCTCCCAGCACTTGCCCGCTGGATAGATCCCTCAAATGTCAGAGAAAAGTAAAGTTTTGCCTTGCATAGGCTTCTCTTTGCTCCCCCTAATCTTACTCTCGGTAACATATTTTCTTCCTTTTTTTCCTTTTTTTTTTATTACTTTCCTCCTTGAGTTACAAATCACGCAAGAGTGAGGCGTTCATCAGAATACTATTGCAAATCGCCTCCACATGCTCCGCCTGCTCGCGGAGGTGTTGTAAAGCCAACAAGGTCTCCGGGCTCTGGGCCAACGACCCATGCACCGCGCCCCCACCTTGTTCTTTTCCTTGCTGCCTCTGCTCCCTCTCCAAGCCCGTTGCTAGTGCACTCGCGTTTGTGCTCATCGAATTCACCAAAGCCTCGACATAGTCCTCCACAACGGGTCTCTGAATAGCCAAGAAGGAGTCCTGCACGCGCGGTAGGATAAGCTGATCAAGCCCCATCACGTGGTAGGGGTCGACGTCAATCTGCAAAGGGATCTCCCGCACGACCCCGTTCGACGTCAGCCGACTCTCCCGCACCACACGAGCCTTTAAGACCCCTTTCACCGTCATCATTTCCTCATACTGAAGATAAGAATCCGTCAAAGTAAAGCCGCGTAAATAGGGCTTGCCAAAGAGCGCCGTGCGAAAGGGGTCATAGCTCAGCATCACACAGGGCTGGCTGGACTTGTGCAGCTGCACGAGCTGGTTGAGCAACACCGAGGAATAGGGATTATAGGTTGAATTGCTGATCACAAAGCAACCGACCTGGTAGGAATCGAACATTTCCCCCTCAAACATTTCATTCAGGGCGTTAAAAATCTCATCGGTTTCCTTCCGCTCCTGCTCCAGGCGCTGCTTGCGGTCCTCGGGGCTTTCGTAATCTTGCGAGGTGGGCTTTTTCGGCGGGTTCGCACAAACACCACCAATGTAAACCGTGGACCCGAGCTGTAAGCCGTAAAGCCGACCGAAAACCGCACGATTTCGCGAGGCCGCCTTGGAAAAGTGTAAAAGATGGCAAAGCGCGGGATAGGAAAGGCGAATAGACTCCATTGGAGGAAAATTCACGGTATTCACGCAGCCATTAGCATCTTTTAGTTGATAGGACTCGTCGATCGCGGGGGGCGGCGGGGCTAAAGTTACCGACGGGAAGTCACTGAACATTTTATTGGAAAAGAAAAGAGTAGGCCTACTAGCAATGTTATTATTAGTGCTATTTATTCGCTTTCTTTATGTGGGTTTAGTTGAAATTTTTTCTACTGAGATAAGAAAAAAAGGAGAGAAGAAGATTATTCAAGAGAAACGAAAAGAGTCAAGACATAAACCTCTATTCACTCACTAAAAAACATATCATGAATCGCATGAAGAGCACGCTGAGAGGAAAACGGAAACTTTCACATGGAACGAGTTTGTCAAAGCAAAGCAAGCAAAGAAAAAAGAAAGTGATGAAAGAAAAAACTGCGAATGGACCATTACCTATCATATATATATATATATATATATTGTTATCCTTGTTCACATGATAACACAGAGGACCCACCATAGATACCCTTCGAAGTGATACTCTAAAACATACTTTGTCTATGCCTGAAGTGCCTTTTTCCGCTCTCCAATTGTGTTTACAAGGTTAGGGCAGTGTAAAATACGCCCCTCCAACTCCTCCAATACAGCGAGCTTAAATCGACTAAGCCCGGCTATTCTACGCTTGAGGGTTTTATTCTGACGAGTAAGCGCTGTACATTTTGCCTGAATCTCTTCCACTAAGGGGGGCAAGTCTTCCACATGGCGCGTGATCTTCTTCATCCAGTCACAAGGAATTTCACTAATATTCGTGTTGCTTTCCATCCCAAAACTTCCCTGAATGGATCGGTGAATGTCTAATTCTCTGGGAAAGGAAGAAGCCCTCACCCCCTCCCCTTCTTTCTCGATGCTAATAATTCCACTATCCTCCTCCTCTGCATGTGGAGACTCAATATTCTCTTCCTTTATACGAGAGGTCTCATCATTCTCCTCTTTCACACGAGAACCTTCACTACATGCTTTCGGCTCAGTGTTCTGAGTAAGCTCACTATTCTCCTCCTCCACGTGAACAACTTCACTATCTTTCTCCTCTCTACTATCCTCCTCCACACGCACATCCTCGCCAGCGCTACCGTTAGAAATAGACGAAGGAGGAGCCACCATGGCAGGAATGCTTTTAACGCATTCTTCTCCTCTAGACGAAAGCTCCTGCTCAAGCTGGGCAATTTTCCCGCGCAAATCTCCAATCACATGCAGGTCCCGCGCCTTTGACTCCACCACTTTGGCCTTCCACGCCTCGACTTTCCCTTCCAGCACTCTCAGATCCCTTACTTTCTCCTGAAGCTCCTTTTCTCTGGTCAACAGATCACTCTCCAGCTCTGATATTCGGGTCGCGCATTGAATCCGCTCGTTTTCCATCGCGATATGAAGATCCATGTTGAGGTTGCGGTACACCACAGGCCTGCCACCGCCGCTCCCCGTAGGCGCCGGCAGCGGAGAGTAGGGACTACGACTCCGACCACTACTCCTGTTAGTAGTAGTAGTAGTAGTAGTAGTAGTAACGGGAGGAATAGGAGGGGCTGTCCCACGGGCCCCCTTGAGGACCTCCTGAGAATGGGATCCGTCCGTCGTCGTAGTCGCAGGCTGTAAAGGAGAGGAAGAAGAAACGGGTTGCTGCCACAGGGGCAGGGAAGGGGGTGTAGCAGGCTGCCTCACAGGGTGGGCTGGAGTCGGTGAAGCAGGGGCAGGGGAGGCCGGCAGGGCACTCATGAAGCTCTCCAGCACCTCTTCGAGAGAGGCGATGCGGGCGTCCTTCTCGAGGATCAGAGCGGTCTGCTGACGTGCGAGCACGAGAAGCTCCTCCCGCGACAGGAGGTCAAAATCCGTCACGTGAGGCAAAGGCTTGGAGGGAGTTGGCATGGAAGATAGCTATATATATATATATATATATATGCAATGAAAAAAAGAGGTCTGAGTCTTTTTCAGGGAGATTACTCTTTTGGTGCGGGTTCCTTTGGGGAGGCAGGGGTAAAAATGATAATGAATCACGCTAAATGCTGAAGCGCTACTGTTGAGCAGCAATTTGAAATTGCTCCTACACACTCTTCTCTTACACGTGTCTTTTTCTTTTATGGGACTAAAATAATTTGAAAACAAAAAAATCAAGGTTAAAGGGTATTTTAGGGGGAGGAGATTCCAAATACACACAGAAGAAAAAAAAATGGCATTCAACGAAGCTATGAAAGACAAATTTGTAGACTTTATGGAGCTTATTTAGTTACCCGTTCCTTAAAAATTCAACGCCTGCTCTTGATGAGTAGGAATGCCGTAATGAGAAGCGTAAACAATAAAACAAAAAGCCCTTAATAGTAAACGACCTCCATTGGCTTTGTTGTTTAATTAGCTATAATATTCCATATGTTTGCTTAACTTTTAACTACCAATGACGCTGTGGTTTCACCGTTGCTCGATTCTCTATCAGTAGGTTGGCCGTGTACGCCTACTTTCCACTCTTCAGACCAACAACTAAATAGTGTTCATAGGAAATAACCTACTTTCTAAAGTATCCAAAAAAAAGCAAATCGAAATATCCATCCCCACCCCCTTTTCAAACCAAGGGGGAAACGGTACCAACAATCGCTACCTCTAAACCGCAAGACGTTAAAACAGACCTCAGCGACTTTAATCCAGTCTCGGATCCTTTATCTGATCCTCTACTCGCCTGCATCTCCTGCTTTTGGCTTATATTTCCCGCAAAGCCCCTCCTTCCGCCTTCATTGTGTGGGTTCTGCAAAAGATGAACCTCTAAAACAAGCTTTACCCTTTCCGTCTGCACGCGTAAATCAAACCGTCAAAAGGTACTCGAGGAGAGCGGTACGGGGGCTCCTGCTAATCGTAGCAAGTGATTACGCTGCTCCTGCCAGGCTAAGGCATTCACCACGCGCTTCGCGTAGGGTACACTATTCGAGGACTTCGATCGCGCAGGATCGTCCGTGTTATCCTTCGTTAATCGCTTCCCTGGATCTACTTCCCTCTTTGCATGTTCCTTATTCTTTTCTGTAAGTTCTGTAGCCTCTGTATTCGGCGTAAAGCCCAGCCTGCAGGCTCCGATAATGAACTCCTGGTGCTTTATCGCCGCCCCTTTGAGCTCCCCACGAACTACCGCCTTCACCGTAATAAGAAAGCCAATCATGCCATCTCTTTCCTCATAGGAGAAAAAGGACGACTCATCATGATTACTATTACTTCCACGAGACGTGAAAGAGGGTTTACGTGAGGAAGTCATCACGCCCTTATTATTAGATTTTCGTAGTAGGCGTAGATGAATTCCCCCAGCTGGAGTGTCGTCTTGCCGGTGGGGTAGGACAGAGGAATATCCCTCGATAGGAGAGCTTGATGGCCCTCTAATATTAAAGAAGAAGAGGCTCCCTCAGGGAGGAAAGAAGGAATAGACAAGGAAGCTATGGTAGCTCGGACCATTTCTTAGCAATGTTTCCTCCTGGTTATGTATGTATGTAGATGTAATAAAAATGGAAAATATCGATCTACTTACCTGCTTTGTTTGGTTATAATATTAATCGCGATAAAAGATTCTGATGTCCCTTCATAGACAGCAAGAAAGGAAAAGAAAACGAGAAGAGCAAAGAAGAGATACAAGTAACTCAATATTTAGTTTTCTAAATTTTTCCTTTAACATAAAGATAGCTATGGAAGGAGTGACAGAAAATAAAGAAGTCCATCTATAATATGTTCAACCTCATTTTCAAGTGGTTAGCTTTAGATCTTCTCGTGATATTAACCCCTATCCTCTCATGCACACCTAGCATCCTAACCCACTCTTTGGACTGAATGCATGTGATAGGATCAACTTAAACGGTATTAGTGTAATTAATTCGTTCTCAGGAATATATATAGAGAGAGAGAGATAGATAAATGTACTGCGTACAAAATCAAAAACAAATCATGTAAGCCATAGCTTGCAAACACCCACATACCGCCCTATTTTTTTCCCCCTATTCTTGGTTGTCTGTTCTTTTAACCACGATCCCTCTTTCTGTTTGCCCTATCCTTTGCGTTTCCATGGCGGCCGGCAGGAGGCCCTTCTAATGCCCTCCTCTCATGTGGTTGATTTTCCCCTTCAAAATGCGCTTCCCCGTCCTCCTCCTCCTCGTCGTCCTCGCTGAGGGTGGACTCGTAGTATCCCGTTAAGTGAACGGTAGGAAATACTGCAGTCAAAGCAGAAGAGGAAGAAGCGCGGGCATCGGGGTCAGGAACCAAGGTAAAACTCACTTCCCTGGAAAAAATAAGCTCCAAAGAGCAGAAAAAGACGTTCTGTGCGGGGACAGCGTACAAACGGCAAGCCGGGAAGGCAGGCCGTGGCTTTGGACGTAAAGGGTAACGGGAGAATAGGCCAAAGGGGTCGAATGAGGACCAACCAAAGAGGAATCAGGTTTATTAGTATTATTATTATTAGTAGTAGTAGTAGCAAACGTACTAGGAGGTACCGCGGAGTTTACTGCGCACTGCGTAATCACCAAAGAGCTGTTTGGGGGCATCGGTGGGGTGACCGGGATCCCGTCCGGCCGCAGCTCAATCCCAAAAAAGCAGTTCAATGCCATGGACTATAGCCTTTTTTATTACTGATTGTTCTTCTGTGGATTTTTTCCCCCTTTTTGATGCCTTCCGGAGCTCTTTGAAGCCTACAAGGACAAACGGTAGTATGTACAGATGTATAAGTGCCACACGTGGCAGGTGGGAACCAAATGAAATTTTGCAATAAACAGCCTCTCTTAAGAGTGTATATATGCCCTGGAAATTTCGCTCTACCATAAAAAAAAAGATAAGAAAGTAATCGAGTTTAGGCCAAATAAAAAAAAAAATCCTCCCCCCCTTCACAAAAGAAGAGCCTTGGTATCATTGGAAAAATAAAACCCGTTCCGTAGGTCAAATGGACTCCGCTATATAAACACAACATTCTGAAAGATAAAATGTTGCTTTGTCTCATCATAATTCCATAGGACCCATTATTGCTCAATTGTTTGTAAATGTAAATGTAAACTTAGTCAATCTTCTATTTTAATTCAGTTCCGCTCCGCGGACTCAGTAAAGCGGAAAAGTTGAAAGTAACTCAATAAACACGTATTCAAAGAAGACTTCTTTCTGCGCGTTATCCAACGATCAAAGAATAAAATAGAAAACGAATCCCGGCAATCGAAATGCTGTCATTAGAAAATTGAAACAATAAGCTACACATCGTCGAGAAAAGAGGAAAAATATAAATAATTCACACAATAATTTAAAGTCATATTTTCTCTCTGTGGCACTAATCCTTTTTTGCTTTGCACCTTTGAAAACTTCCGGGGAACCTCGCTCCATGTCTGTTTGTACAGCTCATAATCCACTCGACCATCCTAAATGCCAAACACGGGGTTGGAAAACCCTTACCCCCCTCTTCGAAAAAAAAAGAAGAAAATGAGAGCTCTGGGTACAGGATAATAACATCTTCCGGTATTCGCTCACACTCCTGCTGAATGTACTGAATAATTTCATAGTTTGCTTATGAGGGTGAAAAAAAAAAGGCTGGTTACTTTACATGACAACGTTCAGATGGTTCAACATCGAGAACGTACCACGCATTAGATGCGGTATAAAATGTTTAAAAAAAAATGCAATAAAAGGGAAATAAAAGTATTCGCTTAGTTTTATCCACCTGAAACGGCCTAATTAAATATTCAGCATTAACCGCTATTGGTACTCCTCCTATCAGACAGTCCAGGACCTAAAAAACTTTTCCCCTCGAAAAATAACGCAAGCTGCAGTCCACACACTGCCCACCCACCCCACCCCTCTTGCCCCATCACGCCCTCTCATTTGATCACGTGGCGTGATGCCGTAGAACTAAAAACACAAAAAGCAGAAATGTCGCTGTGTACCCAACTAAAATCTCGAGCCTTTCAATCCACAGCCATATCACCCAGAAAGCTCTCCACAACAACGGCCATAACCCGATAAACGGTGCAAACAAGCCATACTCTAAAAGTGTACGCCCCCACGTACTCTCACGATTGATAAAACACCTCCGCAAGCCGGCACTATTCACATAACAAACCTCCCTGCCACTAACACCAAGAGAGGGCCTGTAAAACGGCATCGAGATCCCCCATTCCTGCAGCAACCCCGAGGGGATCAGCGAGAAGTACATCCACCACCACTGCAAATTGACGGAAAAGAGGGCGACCCTGACGGCGAAGTGCACTTTGGGGTTGATCGCCAGAGTCCTTTCGTAGCACTGCTTCGCGAGGTTGAGTTCGACCACGTCGTAGAGACTGGGATCGCCATGAAGAACACGCCAAAAAGTTGTCATCAGCACCTTCTGCGAGCGTGCGCGATTCGTCTCCGTCGTGTCGTAAGCCGCCACGTCTTCCGAAGATGCGCGCGGCGAGGATGAAGAAAGGAGAGGATCGCTTGAGGAGAAAGGACTATGGGAAGGGCGCCACGCGAGGAGCGCTCGCCCGTCTTTCCCCACCGTACACCACCACGGGATCGTAAAAAAGACGCGCGTGAACTCGTCCTCCTCCGCGGACGGCTCCGAAGCAGTAGCATTAGTAGCGCTACCATTACTACTACCACCAAAAGCTGCGAAACTATGCCTACCCACCCCTACCAATCCAACTTGGTACATAAAGCCGAGGTTAAACATCGCCTGGGCGTTCTCGCGCTCCGCCGCAGCGCGGTAATGGCGAACCGCCTCGAGGTAATTCACCCCAAGCAAGGGCGATTCCCCGTAGTAGTAGAAATTGCCCAAGCGCAACCTCGCCTTGGTGTGCTTCTCCCCACATATCCACAGCAGCCGCAGCCGGAGAATGTTCTTTGCCTCCTTCTGCGAAAGCAGCCAGGGAACCACCCTGGTGGTGGTGGTCGTGACACTTTTCTCCCTATTTCTGGCGTTATCAGTGTGAATCACCGCGGGGAATTCCCAAAAAAGCGTAATGGTGTTTGGTTCCCCGCCCGCCGCAATCGCAGGCGCGATTTGGTTGCCCCACGCAAAGCTCGGATTCCCAGGCTCGACCACCCCCGCCACTATTAAATCCTTATCCTGCAGATCCTCGTCAACGACGACGAGCTGCTCCTCCAGCAAGGTCGCGGCGGCAAAAGCGTGGGTTGGGTGCCCCATCTCCGCCAGCAGCAAAGCCTCGAGAAAGCGTAAAAGCACCGGGGGCTGATCCTTTCCTTGCAGAACGCGCCGGATACGAGAGATCGCCTGATGTGCCTCCGCACGCCGATGCCGCGCGGTCGTCCTCGCGTCCCGCAGTACCGCCCCTTCCGATGCGTCCTCCTCGTCGACCTCCCCACCGCCGGGGGTGGCGATCGCGGACAAAAACCGCACCCCCCGCCGTAAAAGCGAAAACAACGACGACGAGAAGGACAAAGGGTGCGCGTCGGGGTCGACGCCATCGGCGGCCCAGAAGGATATCATCCCGGCCTGCAGGGAAGGGTCCGCCCACGACCCGTGTTCGACGAGCAGGCGAAAGGACTCGACGGCCCCACGGCAGTCCCCGGCGGCCTGCCACTGCTGGCCGAGCTGCCAAAGCGAAAGAACGCTGCCGTGGGCCGCGGCGAACTGAAAAAGCCGGCCGGCGTGGGCCGCGTCCGCGGTAACCCCACGCCCATGTTGGTAAAGCACCCCAAGGTTGTACGTCCCTTCTATACTCCCTTGATAACGACTTCTATTAAAGTATATCACCGCGGTCTCGTAGTCCGGCTTTGTGAGCCGGAGCCCTT
>JAHSUH010002756.1:0-11341 GCA_025388415.1 Cynanchum wilfordii
TCAAGACTTGTACTAAAGATAAAATTCAGATCTAAAGTCATCAATGAAATTGCAATCCGAATCAATAAAACCACAATCATTCAATCCAAGAACATCACAATATCTCAAGTAATTTGTAAAATAAAACCAACCGAATCTTACCTATAAGAAATGTAGAAATGAGAATTCCTAAGGTTGGTTAACTAATTACAAAGAATAACAAGGAATAATAGAAGAAAAGGGGAAAGTGAAACATAGACATTAAACCTTCTTCCTCTTCAACTCCTTCTCTTGATTCTTCTTTGATTCTTCAATATGGATCTTCAATTTGTGTAGCCCAAATACCTAGAATATATTCAGTAAATTTCCTTACGGATCGAGGCAAATCTACCAAATTAATCCCAAGATACTCAATACTACAACAAGTAGAGAGTAATCTCTAAGAAAATTGGAAAATCAAAGTATAGATCTCTCTCTAAGTTCTACCAAACCTTTACAATGTCTTAACAATTCAGCATAATCCAACCTTAATACAAGCCAATCTCTATAAAGCTAAAAATTCTAGTATTTATAGATCTACTAAACCAGGGGGCAAAATCGTCATTTTACATAAAAAAATATTATTGACAGAGCATCCCTTACGGGCGTTGCCCTCTCTGCTATACGGGCGTTTAGGCGATTTCTTCTACGGGCATTTGATCCGAGTGCCACGGGCGTAAGGAAGACGGTTAATTCAAACGGGCGTAATGCACACGGCGGCACGGGCGTTTAATCCGCTACGGGCGTTATGCACAAAGGGCAACGGGCGTTTACTCGGATACGGGCGTAAGACATCATCCACGGCGTAGCGAATTTCCAGAATATTGCGCTTTTGCTTCCGAATTTATCTTTTTCCACCAATTTGCCCCAAAAGTTACCCGAAACAGAATATTTGCAATTAAACCCAAAATCAATCAATTTATCTCAATTTAATACAATTATGATCACAAATGATGCACAATTTATATCTCAAATCATGATCATATTTGATGTTATCAAATACCCCACAACTTAAACTTTGCTTGTCCTCAAGCAAATCAAAATAGAAGAAGTTTAAGAAGAAACAAACTAACATCAAAAAGCTCAAAAAGCAAATTCAATTTATTTAAGATGTGCATTAATTTTCTCAAAAATTTCAACATAGACTAGTTTACTCTTCAAAGATCTCATCAAAAAAGTGCTAAAGGAAGATTCACTTTCATGCCTCATCAAATGTCTTATGTCTAAGTCAAGAAAACTCAATTTGAACAAAACATTTTCAACTTAAATACGAAAAACGATCATAAAAATCATCCCTGGAGTGAAGTGTGTGCTCTATCTCAATTGATGATTCAAATGGCAAACTTTCTTTCAAAGCAACTATCCAAATAGTGGTTTGGTCGATCAAAAACTTCAACAACGAGAGATAATCACAATCAAATCTCAAGAAACAAGCCACTTATTCAAAAGTAGAATTTTATTCAATTGGTTTTTTTTTTTTTTCAAGGTTTTTATTGTTTGCTTAACAATATCAACTTTAACTACCCTTGTAGCGAGTTCCACTCCGATGACTCCCGGATCCTTGAGGACCTTAGGGCACCGGGCATTCAATTCCCATAAGAAGTGGTGCTCAAGTAGCAAAGGATACATGCAAATAACCTTTTATTCAACAATAACGAAAATTAAAAGTGTGGCAAGTCTCTCAAAGAATTTTTCAAGTGAAAATTCAAGTCATTTCCATTCCCAAAAGACTTAATACTATTCAAATAAGTTGTCCAAAAGTAGTCCACTAATCGGAACAAACAACCAAAAATAGCTATGTCAAAAGAAATTTTCATGATTTTTTCTATAATCATGCTCGTACCAAGTATCAACGAGATGAAACAAATCAAATCTCGAGACTTTTAACAATCAACACATAGTTTATATCATCGGCTAAGCAAATCAAATTCCCACAAAAAGTTCACAAAACAATCTTTTCAAGTAAACTAATCATTTTGAAAAATTTGAAAAATTTAGCAATTTTTTTTTTGAAAATATTTGCAAATTGAGATAAAACGAGCACACACCTACCCCACAACTTGAAAATTGCATTGTCCTCAGTGTAAAAGCTAATACCCCAAAACTTATTTGAAAAATAAATAAGTGCAAGAAAACTATAAATACAAAACGGGAATAAGTGCGAAAAACTAGAAAAATAAAAACAAGAAAATTATATTTAAAACGGGAAAGTATACTATGAACACAAAAGATAATCATAAAAATCCTAAATAAATCAAATAGTAAATGCCGAGTAAAAACAAATAAAATCATCTAAAAAGTGATTAAATAAAACAAATAAACCCTATTCGGAAAATCCGGGAATTTAACATAACAAATAGGATAATAAAACCTATACTAGAACATCCAACCACTAATAAAACGATATAGACAAATATTGAACGACAAAAACCAAGTAATACTCGATAAAAGCGGTAAAAGGAAAGGGAAGAAAGACAAATCTTGTTTCCGAGCAAGCATGCTTGGAACTTATTTTGTTCCTTTCTTAGGAATTTCTTCCTTCTTCAATGACTTTTATAAGGCTCGCTTTGTCCTCCCTAACAACCTCATCTTTTGATTTATTCGATTGAATTTTGTTCGGTGCTTGATGTGTTAATTTGAGTTATAAAATATTAATATAAATAATATAAATAATCGAATAAATAATACTAAAAATAATAATAATCTTTAATATTAAAATAGGTTTGTCACTAATAAAATAACTCAATAAGGCAGAGCACCTATCGAAATAGTTTAGTAAATATGGTAATATTCAGATTTTAAATTTATAAAAATCGTTTTTCCCTAAGACTTCTATTAAATTCTAGTGTGGAAAATATAATCAAACTAATTATGAATATGATTTGTGAATAAGGATCATTCAACAAGTAAATCAACCAATATCAAGAATGATAAGATTGAATTCTAAATCCTAGAAAGCAAATTAAAAGCAAGTAAAGTAAAATCATGGATGAGGTAATATTGAATATGTGAAGAACTCACTAAACACATTAGAGAGAGTGGAGGATACACTTCACAACAAAATCAAGTATCATGATTCAACTATTATAATTCACCGAATCCGAGTCTAAAGATGAACTTCCTCAATATGTGTCGTTGAAAGAAATTCATACGTGAAGAACAACTCGAATATATTAGTAATATTAAATCCCTACTAATCATCCAAGGTCCGGTACATCAATAGGAAGACAATCCAACTAACCTAGCACTAATCGTATATCCAAGGTCCGGCTTAACAATTAGTGTTAACCCGAACCACAAGATCGAATCATAGATCATCTCAAGATAAACAATCAAATCAAAGCCATATTTGAAATTGCAATTCAAGTTAATGAAATCATAACAATCAACTCACAATAGATCAATCCCATAGTGAAAGCATAACATAAAACCAACCACTTCTACCCTAAAGAAATGTAGGAGAAGAGAGTTCCTATTAGGTTGGTAAACTAGATTACAAGAATTATCAACAAAAATACTTGAAGAAGGTAAGAAAATAGTTCCAAAACCAGTTGTCAATTGAATCGGAAAGATCTCTTCACCTCAACTTTCTTCTTGAATCCTTTTCTTGTTCCTTGAAGCTTGAATGGTTGAACTAGCTCAAAAATCCTCTTGATCAAGTCACAAAACTCTACCTCATAGACCAAGGAGAGATTTCATAACCCAACTAGAACACTTATTCACTAAAACAACCTAGGGAATTATCTAATCAAAGTTATTCAATCAAAGTAATAGAAATTCCCCAAAGTCTCTACCAAAAATATATGAAATTGAAGGAAAACCTAATATAATATTCAATATCTAAGAACAATATGAAATGTAATCCGATCCTCAAGCCAATCTAATTAAGGCTAAGAATTCTAGTATTTATAGATCTACTAAACTAGGCGGTAAAATCGTCATTTTACATAAAAATTATACGGGCTTGATCCCCCCCGCGTTGATCCAGGAGGCCCGGGCGTAAGGTAGCCGGTTAATTCTCACGGGCGTAAGGAACACTAGACCGCAGCTTCATTCGAACCCGGCGTTATGCACAAAGGGCAACGGGCGTTTACCGATACGGGCGTAATACATCATTCACGTGCGGCTTCCATTCCGAATATTGCGCTTTTGCTTCTGAATTTATCTTTTTTCACCAATTTGCCCCAAAGGTTACCAAACAGAATATTTGCAATTAAACCCAAAATCAATCAAATTATCTCAATTTAATACAATTATTATCACAAATCATGCACTATTTATATCTCAAATCATGATCATATTTGATGTTATCAGTGCTGTTAGGGAGTAATCATTTTTCTCGTTCCGAAAATTGTCCGGACAAATGTCCCACTTGCATTTCCCAGTTTTGTAGCGAAGCCTATTGATTCCTGTTTAACCTTCAACAAAAACAATCAAGAAGGATAAAATACAACAAAAACAGAAAGAAATTACAAAATTAAAAATGTCCTACTACAAACGATCTAGTAAAGAAATTAAAAGAACAAGAAAAATTAAGAGAAAGAAATCAAAATACCTACAAAACAAGAAAAGAGAGATTAGTAAGGATAAAAGGAAATAAAATATACGAGAATCAAATAACTAAATAGGAATACTAAATAAAGCAAAATGAGAAAAGAAAAGAAAACAGAATGAATAAATGAAATGGAAAAATCATGCAAAAAGAATTAAAGAATAAATCACAAAATGCATACAGTAAAAGGAAGCTTAAATAATTAAAAATGGAAGAAAAGAAATAAATAGCATGCAAAAAGATCTGAACGAAAATGTAGGAAAAGAATTTGAAACAAAAATAATGCATGCTGTCGGCTACTGCCGAGAACAGAGGAAAGAGCAGGGGAATTGAAATGTCAGTTCTGGAATTTTTTTAGAACAGAGCAAATACAGAGTTATACATAGTGAGGCTGCTGAAATTTTGTATAAAACAGAGGAATTAGCCATATAGCTACTGGAATTTTCTGTAAAACAGAGGAAATAGCAGCCCACTAGAATTTATATACCAAAAACAGAACACATGTACACTAGAATTAAAATGCACAAAAGAATTGGACGAAATTTGCAATAGAAATGTAATCCTAAACACTAATGCTACTGCCATGGAACTTTAGAAAACTAAATGCAACTAAACTACCAAGGAAGACAAACTAATGCATCTACAAACAATTCATGCAAAACCATGCAAAAGAAAGTACAATACAACCAACCACTAACCTACTAGAAAATAATAACCTAAATGCCATGCAAATCATGCAAAGTGCTATATAATAAAATCATTCTAGCTACTACTTACTGAACTAAAACAGTATGGAATGAAATGAATACAAATACATACTTCTACTACTAATGTGAAAAGCAAAGTAAAATTCAATTCATAAATTCTACTGTACGCATGAATCTATAAGCTACTACCATGAAAATTTTAGCAGGCTACCTACAGCTCATGCAAAAACAGAACAAAACATGTAACATCTACTGGATTAAATATAAGGCAACAGTGATGTAAAAATCTGCCAATGTACTGCCCAAAATTTCAGCAAAAACTGAACAAAGTCAAGCATACCACAAAATTCTGGTTTAAACGTTTCAGCAGCAGTGCAAACGAAATGTTACTGGACTGCCCAAAAATAATTTTACTGAAAATGCAGTGTACAAAATCATCTAGCTACTGAAAATAGAACAACAAGGTTCATGCATTTGAATTTCTAATTTGATCATGCAAAAACTGAATTCACAAAAGAAACCATACACTAACCTACTGGAAAATGAAAATACATTATATATATGTCAATCAATCTGGTAAACTGCATGCAAGGACTGCTGGACGAAATTAAAACAAAAGAAAATTCAGCATGCAAACAAGGACTGAATCTGGAAGAAATTTGCAATTCACCAAAGCTGTACAATTATATATGAACTACTGGAAACTACAAGGTGTATAATATACATACATAAATATATAAGCTATGCAAAAGCATGCAAATGCAGATTATAAAAACAAAACATGCTGTACCAACCTATTAGAACATAATAACCTAATTCTAACTTCTGGAATGCAGAAATTAAGGAGAAATCCATGTAATAAAATTTACCTAAATCACCATGCAAACTATACCTAAGAAAAAGCTATGCAAACTGTACTACTACAAAGTAATATGCAGTTTGGTAAAACCATCAAAACAACTAAAACATATGCTAAGTAAGGCAATTATGAATTCGAATCGTCTTACTACCGTACCCGAGTTATCTAATGTGATTACCTCAATACGGGTAGTTGCAAGTAATCCTAAACCTTTGTAGATTAATTATTAAGTCTTGAATTTAATAAGTTAATCTTAAGATTTGCATTGATTACTAACTCGAGATTATTAGGCTGCCTAACCTCATTATGGTCGATGCAAGTTGTTACACCTAATCCGGCAATTCATTAATTCTCCTATGGTCGGGTCTCCTTAACAAACCGTCAATTTAATTAACTATTGTAGTATCATGCATCAACCTAAGTTTCATAGCATAAACTCAATACAAGAATTAAATCGAAAGCGTAAAACAATAAGCAATTCATAATGAATATTAAAACGTATCCTTTCCGGAAATGTTGGTGTGTGTTTTGAGTGAGTAAAATATAGTATCATATAAAGCAAATAATCTCACAAAACACACACCAGATTTTTGGCGCCGTTGCCGGGGATGCTAAAATTCATAACATTTTTAAAATTCCTGATCAAAATTTTAGAAACTTTATGATTTGGTAACGGTAGTATCTATCCTTTATGACTTGATTAGTGGAATTAGACCTCACTTTCCTAAGTATACGGTTTCCTAAATTGTTAATTTTAGAAATTATCTAGAATTAAATAATTAAGGTCATCTAGTTTTAGAAAATTCATTATAAAACCATACTAGGAAAAACTCTAAAGATTATCTAGGGTCTATAATAAAAAAAAAAAAAAGAGATTGATTTTTCGAACTCTTTTTCTTTGCTTATTTCTTATCTTATTGAAACATCATGCCTAATCTATCTTTGGTATTATCAAAAACTAAAATTTTTTTTTACTTCATCGTGCGAGGATCCACCTGAATTGAAACCAAAAGGGCTTTGCCATACCACCTTTGCTATGGATTCCTAAGATGAAGGTAAGAACTTTGTTTATAATTGCAATTTGAATGAGAAACGGAAGGAAGTCGCAACTCAATGCACTCAAGAGGTACAAAAGAGCTTTTGTTTATAAAATTGTTGATACTCCAGGTACCAATCCTAGCCTTTACTCTCATACATGTTCTATTGTTTTCCGGATAACCTGTTCTAGCTACATTATTTTCATAACATGATAAGAGAGTTTAAGGGAGTTTATAAATGATTTCCTATGATTGATACACGTTCATGCATTGTTTGTGAAATCTAGAATCTATGTTTTAGAGATGCATGAAAACAACGCATATGCTTAACTGGAAAAGTTATTCCTTTTGTGTTTGATAAGGCATTTTTGCATGAATTTTATAAAAGGAATTCTTTCACTACTGCACCCATTATGACATCCCCCGATTGAAATTAGCTATATTATATGTGATGTTAGTAATTATGCAGTAGGAGTTGTTTGAGGACAAGGATATGCTATGAATTTCTAAATGATATACAATAACTGTTGTATATGCATTTGATATATTTGGCCTTGTCCAACACTACTATGTAAACTAATCACCCTGCACTCACTTGTTGAATTATAATGCATTTTGTGTACATTGGATAGAATCCTAAAATTGAATGAATTTGATGAATATGATAGATTCAATGAGCTTTAAATGGAAAAATAGGATTTGGCATGATAAACAGTTTAGAGGAATTTCAACTTGAGGATAAAATGTTATTATATTCACATTTGAAAATGTTTTCGGGATGTTTTAAAGCTATTGGACAGACTCATTCATTATCAAACAAGTCTCGCCATGGGAGCTTGTGAAGTAATGGATGAGGGTGAAACATCATTCAAAGTGAACAGACAGAAGTTGAGATTTTACAGGGAATTGTTCGAGAAAATTGAACATAAAGTCCTTCCGAGGAGGAAAGGCAGTCCAACTTAATGACAGTAAAGAAGCGCTTATAGGGAGGCAACCCTATGTTTTTGTTTTCATTGTTTTGCTTTCTTTTTCTTGTTCTTGTTTTTTTCTTTGTTTGTCTTTCGTTTGTGTGTTTTATTTTAAAGGTGTCTTATGTGGTTTTTGGCGTAATTTATGTCTACTCTATTTATTTAGAAACTGGATGCTCTAGAATAGGATTTTCACATTTATTTAGAGACTGGATGTCTAGTTTAGGACTACTATGCTTACTTGAGTAGATTCCGGAAGTTCCAGACAGGTATATATGTGCTAAATGATCATGGCATGATAGAAATTGGATGCGCCTGCACTCGACCGTGTTCATGGGGAACTATGCAAACTTTGCTACTCGTAGCTATTCATTACTTTATCCCCTATTTATCTCTAAATTCATTCAACTCTCTTTTTCTATCTATGTATACATATAGTTGCTACCTTGCAGTTATGACACTGAAGAGAGTTCATCCTCCACCGATCGCTCTCTGGATTTATTTATTTCAAGTAGATCGGAATGTAGCTAGTGAATGCTACAACTCGTTACTGAAGTGATAATATTGAAGTGATTCATGTCATAGACAAAAATGAGTTATCACATGTTTTTAGACGTATTCCAGTGAACATAATTAGAATATTTGCTTTGATTGCTAAGGAATATGCTACTAACACTTGTGAACGTGTTTTGAGACATAACTTCACTAGAGTTGCAAGATTTCTTGGTATAGATATTGCAACTGCAACTCTTAGTATGGAAAAGCACATCTACTACACCTGTGACCATCACTACCCTCTAGAACTTATGGGCGGACATACAAGTTGAGGGTATATGAATATTTGATGAGGATGAGGTTCCACCATACGAACCACCACACCGCCACATCATTTGCTCAGTGCGACTCCACCTGGCTGGATACCTAGTTTTTCTTCTTTCCCGTTTTCTTGTTTTCTTTTTCGTTTTTGTTCTTTTTGCTTTGTTTTCTTGTTGGTGTTCTCTATTTTAGGATATTACTTAGTCTTGGGCATCTATCGTATCTGCTTTCTTTTATTGTGTTAATAGATGTTTCAGATTAAATGTGGGGCGTTCATTTTTCACCTACCTTCGACACTGGGGACAATGTTCATTTTAAGTATGGGGTAAGGGTGAGCTTTTATGGGCCGAATTTTTCAAAATTTTCTCGAATTTCTTAGCAATTTCAAACTTTTATACTACTTAAGAAAATTTTTAAGCTTTTGAAGTATGATTTACTACGCCTATGATAAAAACTATTTGTTTGATTGTAAGAATCTTGAGGATTGAGTTTGACTTATTCATAGAAACTTGATGCTAGTCTAGTTGTAGAAAATCCCGGCTATCTTGAGCACATCTATTTTGGCGAAATTGTTTGATTCCTGGATCACTTTTGGACTTTTAGTTAAATGGTGTTAGACCATCGTGGATGTTGTGATAGCCACTCTGGTGACTTGATAGGAGTTTGAGAAACATGCCTCTAGTTTATTTTTACGTTATTTATTTTAATAGGGGTAGTTTGCAAGTGTTCTTTACTACTTAGGAATCACTCCTGAAGGGAATGGAATGCTGGTGCCCTAAAGTCTTTGAAAGTGCAGGGCAGCCGAGAGGTGAGACCTACTACGAGGGTGGTTAAAGTTAACGTGGTTAAGTAAGCGTTTATACCGGCTGCATTGAAAAAAATAAGAAACAAAAAATTGAAAAAAGAAGTAAATATATATATATAAAAAAAGAGAGTAATAAGTGTGGCATTGCAAAATCCTAGCAAATTCAAAAAATGCAGCAAAGTTAAGTAAAATGTAGCCTATGAAACTTCACCCCTAAATGTGATTTAATATGAGACACTATCCCTCGAGTGTTGTAGGTAGGTGGAGATGAAAACCCCCACACTTAATCTAAAACATCTATGAACAAATAAGAATAAGCAAAAGCAGAAAGATGTTTAAGATTAAGTAGTGTCTAAAAATAGAAAAACAAGAAAGCAAGACGAGCTTGAGAAGCAAACACAAAAAGCAGGCAAAACAAAATAGAAGAAGCAAAAGGAAGAGAAAACAAACACGAGGGTTGCCTCCCTGAAAGCGCTTCATTTTTGTCATTTAAATTTGGACTACCTTCTATCGATGGAAATATTCTATAGTATTGTCCGTCTCAAGATAGTTCTTTGTAGAATTTTAACCTTTGACCATTTACCTTGAAAATTTTCCCATCCAGTATCCTCTACTTCACATGCTCCATAGGGTGATACATGTGTGATAGTAAATGGACCTGACTTAAACCTAACATCATTTTTCTGAAACATTCTCTGGCAGGAGTTAAATAACTTAACACTTTATCGCGGGAGCTGAAAATTCTTTAAATTTCGAAGTTTCTTATCATGCAAAATTTTACTTTTCATTTTGAAATTCAAAAAAGAGTGCAGAATACACGTTATATCTCCATTTCATCAAGCTCATTTATTTGCAACATCCTATCTTTTCCAATTAGCTCATCATCTAGATTGCACTTTTTCAATGCCCAATATGCTTTATGTTCTATTTCACCAGGTAAGTGACATGCTTTTCCATACATTAAGCGATAGGGAGAAAATCCCTGTAGATGTTCTAAATGCAGTCCTAAATGCCCATAATGCATCCTCAAGCTTTGTAGACCAATCTTTTCTATGTACACCTACGAGTTTTCTCTAAAAACCTCTTGTTGATACCTCATTTGTTTCCTCTCGACATCCGTTCGTTTGTGGATGGAAGAAATGTTACCATTCTTTGACATAAGTACAAAACTTGTATGTAGGATGACGAATCTTAGAAGATCAGGCGATACGAATCCCGACTTCTAACACCTTTGCAGTCATTATTATGACTAAATGGCCTCCCGAGTGAGTCCACTTGTAATGAGTGAGATCTATGATTTTCGTGCATTCCTACTCCGGATACACATCTTCCTAATAATCTAATGCCTGAAATCTGAGGAAACAAGAAAGGATCTTCCCGATAGTAATATTTCAAATAATGAAAAATTTCTTACTGTACGATAAATTTATCATTAAGAATTTCTTTGTGACAAGATAGTTAGCGATATCAGGAAACCCACGGAAGAGAACTATCTAACATAATTCAACATTTGTAGCAAATATAGACTCTCATCAGGGGAATTTGTCGGATATCATGATTCGTCAATAGATTCTAACTC
>JAHSUH010002757.1:0-60483 GCA_025388415.1 Cynanchum wilfordii
GAGGATTTTGTTGGTAAAATTTTATTTTTCTAATTGATTGGAAGGCTAATTTGATTTATTTTTTAAATTGAAGGTTTCGGTATGAAGTTTTTCTGTTGTATGAGAATTGCGATTACATATTGGAAATTGAAATGATGAATTATTTCTTACTTTCTTAGTTTAGCAAAGCTTTTCTCTGGATATCAAAGTTCTGTGTATAATAGTTCTGTTACTAAAGAGCTGCGTACTTTTTAAGCTTGTGTTATTTGTGTAGATATTAGAGCTCCAAAGTAATGATGAAGTATCACTGCATTATTATTTGGAACTTATTTTGTTTTGAGTCATTTTTTAATGGTGGTCAGCGGGAGGATGGTTTTAAAGATTTCTAATCACTATTCTATTTATGAGAATGTACAACTGTCAAAAGTTTCTTGATTTTGTATCTCTAGTTGGACTCCTAGTTTTTGGTTACTTCCATTTGTTCTTTTGTCAATCAAGTCATAAACACTATCTAAAGTCTTGAGGATTTGAATGGATACTCCAAATACCTTTTTCACATTACTGTTGTTTGGTTTGGGTTGTCTAATGTAGGAAATCAATTAATTTGTTTTTAATATGAATTGCATATTCTTTTATATGAAAATCACATTATTGTTTTTTATCAAAATCACTTTTGCTGTCATTATCATGGTTGTTCTCTTCATGCTTCTTGTTGCTTTCCTTCACCAAATTTTTATGTGTACCTCAGAGCTCTAGGACTTGTGCTTGTTATACTCTTCAAGTTTCAGATGTGCCAGTTATTGCTGATGCAGGTGAAGCGGGAGGAATTACTCAAATTTACGGAAGGTGTAATTACTGGGTTAAAATTAAATGCATACGTTGGAAGGTATTGGGTAACTTTCATAATCATGTCATTGAGCTTTTGCTGCTTCATTTCTGTATCTTATCATTGATTCCTTTCCTGTATCACCATTCTTCATGTTATTTATCTCTCTCTCTCTCTCACATTTTGGGGGTGCGGGGGGTTAGGTATATGATTTGTGATTTTCTATTCCTTTTTCCTTGTACTCAGTCTTCTCAGGTCTGACAAATTTCTGATATTAGTGATGAACCTTAAACAAATTCCTGGGAAGTACTTGACAACTGCCCTCCCAAGAGAAGGCATAAAATTAAGTAGATAGTCACAACCTCATAGAAAGCTTTATAGAGGTAATCTGTTCTTGTTGCATTTAACTTTCACTGCCTTATGAAACTTCTTGTTGTGTGCAGGATTGATTCTGACGTCTCTGAAGAGAAAGCTTGATGAACTGAATGTGTTAAAAAAGGCACTAGTGGCCCTGCAATTGGGGTTGCCAACTTATCTCCTCTTTAAAATTTTGAAGTAAACTAATATGTTTGGTTATTAAGACCAGCTGGCTAGTCAGATAAGGTGTTCCTGTATCTGACCATGTTTCTCTTGAATCACATAATTTATTTGAAGGGCCTTGCTTTTGGGAGTTCCTTTGATGTGCATTGATTAGCACATAAACTGTAATATAGGCAGTGGTTAATGTGTGATTTAGAATGGATAAATTATATTACTTCGAATTTAACACTCAAGTTCATTTGATAGGCTCTAAAAGAAGCACTTGCACGTATCCAAATCTGTTCCAAAATAGAGGGACTTTTACTAAAGAAGAAAGCTTTTAAATCTGGAGACAGTCCTGAAATTCATGCACAAAAGGTATAGGTCTTCTCTTTCTATCTCTTTGGGGTCTGTGTGTGTATGTATATGTGGGTGTTATTTGCATATTTCTTCACTGATTAAATTGTTTCACTTAAGCTCTTTCTCTAATGTGTGGATGCCATACATTGTTTTTACAAGTAGTAGCACCTTTTTAGTACTTTCCTGCTGATTCTTTTTATGACTGGTTTTATTTTTTGATCATTTTTGTTTCATCCCTTTTCTGTAATATGAATTTCATCTTGCTCTTCCTTGATGGGAGGAGTTTATGGAAATTTTGGTCATTTGTTTTTGAATTTGAAGGAGTGGGAGGAATTCATGACTAAGATTTCATTCTAAATTTTGCAGGTTGATAAACTGAAAGTGTTGTTTGAATCTCTTTCTAGCTCCTGCACAAAAGCTGAGAAGCAGTATGTTAGAGCATTAGTCTGGAACTTTTAATTAAATTATCTTTATGAAATTTTTTGTGAACTATAGATCAAGGAAACTAATTTAAAAAGTAAATGAACGAAGACAGGTAAGATTAAATGTTATGACTTGGTCATCTGCATTTCTGATATTCTCTGGTTTCCATAATATCCAAATATTCATAATGTAAATCTTTATATGTTTACTTTTTCATTCTAAATTCTTATGTTGTTTTCTAAGTATGACCCTTCTACCCTTTTATTCTTATAGATAGGTAGATTTTATACCCTATATCTCATATTGCTAACTGAAAAATCCTAACACATCTTATTTCTTACAGCCTATTATGTTTTGATGTGTTGTAGCATCTATTGTTTATTTTTTATTAAATTGTGGGCATTACCTTTTATGCAAGTGCATCATTGACATGAAAAGCAAAACCTTTGAGCTCTATGCATTCATTTTCAAGTGGACTGGTTACTTTAATGACCTCACTGTTTGATAGCTTTGTTATGTTCTCTATCCCCCCACGGACAAAGTGGTTGGAGATAATTTTCTCCATGGGGTCAGCTAAGAGCAAATCCATCGGTTGGCTGAAGCTCACAGAGCATTTCGATAGAGGTTGCAGATTGAAACCTGAGTTTTCCATTGAAAGAAGATTTCAGCTGACGGCTCTATATATTAAATGTCGAGGTAGTAATATATTTGAGATTGTGATATAGACCCTGCTTTCTTATGCTATAAGGGTGACTTAATTTTTGGAGCATTACTTCTTTACATGATAAATATTTGATCTCCAATCATTCTTAAGTGTGAAGTGGACATGTCCAATGCATTTCTCTCTCTTTTTCATATATATATATATATATATATATATATTGGTTTAGAATATTGTGCTAATGGAAATAATCTCAAATTTTGTGATGCTATAAAACATGCTTATCCAGATATCAAAATAATCTCAAATTGTTCAGTTCTTTTAAAACCTTTGGAGCACCTACATATTTCTATGATTTTCATGTAAGTGCCTCTTTTTTCTTACCTCTCCGGACTACATGTTTTTATGAGAGTTCATCACGATTATTGGACTAATCATATTTAACTCCTTATTCTGATCAATTAATGAAGTATAATGGATTTTCTACTCATTCAATGTAGCAACGTGGTAGAAAGGCAAGTTATGCACCTTATTGTGAATACCCATAACAGGATATGATCAAATTTTGGACTTGTAGCATTGTCGTTGAATGTAGCATTTCTTTAGAGAATCCAATGGTGCAACCCTTCTCAATTCTACACTTCTAGCTAATCCCTCAAATTCCCCTGTTGCATCTGCCTTTTCTCACTGTTGTGTTTGGTGGGATGAAGGTAATTTTTCACATCTGTGGCATACTTACACTCCTTGTGCTTTTTTATTGATATTTCCTATATAATGATATAGATACGTCAATGGAAGAGTTAGGAGGATTCAATTATAAAAGATAATTATGACACTCAACAAGGTACATATTCCTGAGTTTCTCCCTTATTAGTGATGAACTTTTTTTTATAGGAAACTCAATATTTTGCAGCTTGAAACTTGAGCTTTGGATGATTTATTTTTCTTGAATACTGTGTGCAGTGCTAAAAGCAAGGTTAGCCAACATGATTTTAGCAAGAATCAATTTCTTGGTGTCGATAAACATTTTGTCCTCTTGGTAAGATAAATTTACCCTGTTATTGGTATCATTCTTTATTACTATTATTATTATTATTATCATCATCATCATCTATGTTGTTTTCCTAAATATGATTCTGCTGATGGTTTAAAAAGTGTTATTTTCTTGATAAATAAGAACTTCATCTAGTGGCTAGTTTTAATGCTTTTGATTGACTTTTATGTCTCTTTCCTTGCCTTGTTCTACTTTGACCTTTCATATAGTTAAGGGGGAGATTAGTTAAAAGAAAGACAAATGTTAAAATTGATTATCTTTTTGGTGGCTTATGGAAGTTCTGTTTCGTCCCTTATGGTTGATGTAGTAAAACTAGGTTCACTATGCTATTTTTCCTCTCCTAATTTAATGGAAATAAAAAAGAAAAGAAGAAAAAGATGGATATGGGTACTATTTCATCAGTTACATTCATTTATGACTAAAACCATATTTCTGATTGAATTTTAAAGTGTTGCCTTGGGGCAAGGAAGACTCTAGAAGGTTAGATTTAGTCTTACGAGAAAGCATTGGAGTTTCTCTCTAAATGTGTTTTCAAAATATAAAATGATAGCTATGACTTCATTTCCTCCTTTCCTTCTAAAGCACATCGAGCATTGTTCTAATATTATTTTCCTTGAACTTTCAGCAATCCTTTCTAAAACAATTCTATGGTTCCGTCACAAAGTCAGATTATGGTACACTTCGTTTGGGTTTCATTCGGGTGAGTCATCTGGACCTTACAAGTTGTTATCCCTTTTAAATTGGATTCTATTTGTTGTGGCTTATCCATTTGAACATAAACTTGCTAAGTTCATTAGTGTAGACTCATTGCAGGGGAAACCCAAAGTTCAATTTTCACAAGTATATGATACGTGCACTAGAAGATGATTTCAAGATAGTTGTGGGTATCAGGTCTTGTCAACTTATGTTTTTTAGGTGTCAAATTTTCCTTCTTCTAGGCTATCAGTCCGCCATTTGTGATCTATAATGTTTCTTTTATTGCAGCTGGTACTTGTGGGTATTTGTCATCATCTTCTTGTTGCTGAATATCAACGGTATGCATTTTTTTTTATTTCATCCTTGGCTCTTGTCAACACTTTGCGTTGTGGTGATAGTTGTGAATGATTTAGGTCTCAGTTGCTTCTTGAATGGAAGTAATTAGTACAATAACCAAATGATTTTAGGATGGTTGCTTCTTACATAATAGTTTATCTATTCTGCAGGTTGGCATACTTAATTTTTGGATTGCCTTCATTCCTCTTATTATAAGTGGCTTTATGAATAATTTACTTCATATACTTTTGGTATGACTGTTTACTTCCCGGAAATCATGAATTGGTGGTGTATCATTTGGACATCCATTAAGTTTGGTAAACATAAACTTACTCATATTCTAGGCTGAATTGGTAATTTGACCATATATATATATATATATATATATATGTCACACGGAATATACATAATATACGAACTTCATCTCCTAGGTGCTCTAGACTTTGTGAAAAATATGACCTTGATTAATTCTTCTCTAGCATTCATGTATTTTGCATTCATCTAAGAACCAGAAGCAGGCATTCTAGATGTATTGTTTCAGGACTGCTTGGATCTCATTGGGAAATTAATTTCTTCCTCTTTTCTTGTATATACTTTTCTACTGTGAGCTTTTGGAGTCGTTCTTACAAGTATGTATGTTTTTCTAGAATGTAGCGAGGATTTTGTCCTTGGTTATTGCCTTTTTAGTTTATTTATAGATGGATTGCTTGCTTTTTTTTTTTTTTTTTTTTTTGTTTTTTTGCTCATGGACCATTACACCTTTAGGTGTGATGAGTTTTAGATAACTAGTGCTTCCATTTATTTAACCCTGCATAAGAAGTCTCGATAAAGGCTTTTTTTTTTTTAATTTTAAAAAAAAAATATATTTTAGAACCTTAGGAATCTCCAAATATCTACTAGTAAAAGAAAACCAGAGGGATTCCTAATCTACTTAGATGGGTTTCTCTTTCTTTGGAAAATCATATAAAATGCAATTTTGATTTTTTTATTTTTCCTGATTTCTTTTAATGATTTACTTCAATAGAAACCTATTGGACTAATTTCTTTTCTGGATGAAGAATCAAATTTCGCCAAGGCTACTGATTTTACTTTTGCTACCAAACTTAAGGAACATTTGGATACTAATCCTTGCTTTAAAGAGGAGAGAAGTGGCACCTTCAGCATTCATCATTATGCCGGAGAGGTTAGTTTTTCTTGTATCTAACTATTTAGGCTATGTGTGGAATAATGATTAGAAGATGACTTTTCTGAAGTAATCGAAGTGCAAAATGTGGTACTGAAATTTGTATCAAATCTTTTGCTGTCTTTCAGTATTTGCAGAATGCCAATAGGTTAGACTGCAAACTCTTAGAATTATTTTGTACTTGTGATACTTATTGTTTGTATAGCTTTATCATGTTATTTTCCTGCTTTTATCTTATGCACGAAATTTTTACATTTCAAGAGTGTGGCTCTCCTTTGATCAATTTCCATGACATGTTGAACTTCTTGTCTTTGACATTTTTTAGGTTAAGAATATGGTTTGGTGTCCTATCTGTAAGCAAGGGGAGTTGCAACAAAAATGTCATCTTATCTTTTAACACTTATTGACATTTTCCTGTCTTTTTTTTCCCCTTCCCCTCTTTAAAATAACTATTTTATTTCCCTTTTCGCTAGGTAACTGATTCTTTTTTTTTAGTTTGTGGTGTGTCATTACATATTAGATGTTGGAAAACCTGCTTCCTTTGGTTGCTTCTTAAACTGTTGGAATTCTGGGCTTTGAAATAAGATGCAAGTCCTCCTTTCCCTTTTTTGCCTTTTTGTTCACTTTCGCTACATAAAACCCACCAAGATTTGGGACCACACAAATTCTATAAGTTTTACATGCATTCCTGACTTCTTTTTTTTCAGTTGATTTTTTAAATAAATTCGTGTTTGTGGAAGATGCATCGACAGTAGTTGACCGCTGTAGTGTATACTTTCTTTCATTCTCGAATTGAATTCAATTATATGGATTCTAATGGAGTTTTATGTTGCTTAATAATGGTTTATTGATAATGTTTATATTGTGGAATGGATTTGTTTTTAATCAAGAATGGGTTGCCTGATTACGTTATTGCACAGAGATTTTTTCTAAAGAACCGTGCTTTTTGTTCCAGAATTATTTATACTGTGAATTTGCATTTGTAAGTAAAACTTTTTAATTGAATTTTGTCCTCATTTAAAAACAAGTTTTCAATGTCTTATCTATCATCAAATCGCATAATTAAAAATTCTAAGAAAAATGAATTTTAGTTTCTTTTGGTTAATTATCTTTCATCAATGATCATCTAATATTTTCCCTGTTTATCAATAACACATTTCTCTTGATGCAGATTGGAAGAAATAGGAGCTCCTAAGGTAAGAATATTCTTATAGAACATCTTGAACTTGGGCTTATTCTTTACAAGTCCATGGCTTCCCAATGCTGCATAATTGACTTATGTTCTTTACATTTGATGTTTGGATCATTTATTTTGGAGTTTACCTTTTGTCTATGTGCTGTCTTTTATTAGTGATTGTGCAACTGGTTGTTAAGTTTCTAACATTTTAGCTAATGATTTCTATGCATGATCTAGGCTTTATCTGTTTGGTGGTTATGGTACTAAGTGTTTGGAATATGTATTTTTAGTCAAAAGTATTGAACAAATTCCACTACAAGCCAGAATAATTATAAGATGAAAGAATCTTTACTAACTAGATCCAATATGTCTGATCCATGTCAGGTCCTCTGTATTCTTATGTGTTTTGCACCTATTTGACCTTTGTTGCTTTCTATATCATGATGAAGTTCTTGCCACTGGGGCTGCAATTCAGGTTTGTAGTCTTGTTTGTTTCTCAAATGTACTTGGCTTTTATCATATTTGTTTTGCATTAGCTTTAATGTGGTCTTGAGTTTTCTTGGCTCTATTCCTCAGTTTTTAATGTGATTGGTGTTTACTTGGATTAATTCACTGTTAATGCTTTAAAAAAGCAAACAGAGAATAATTATAATTCAACAACTAATCCAATGGCGCTGAGTGGACAGTTACTAATTGGTGTTTGACAACCAGACAACTAAAGGAGATCTATTCTAAATCTATTCTAATTCTCTTGCATGGAAAAATAAATATTATAATTTACTGATTCTATGAGTACAATTACTTATGTTTCAGCAAGCATGAATCCATCATTGTCTACAATAATTCTATTATTTTCTTTTAGCTTTCTCTTTGTAACTTGTTTTCATATAGTATAATTCAATTCCTCCCACAATGTTGTTTAGAGAATAGCATTTTGGCATGTTCTTTGGGTTGATGTCTGTGTGTCTAACTAACACATTATCTTCATTCTTTCTCTTTTTTTGGTCACTGCATTGCACCAAAATTTTTAGACAGTACTTGGAAATTCTATTATAAGGTACATTTGTTGCTTATCAATATACTTTCATCATGTAGATTTCCTTTAATAGCTCTTCCATTATATTTATTCTATTTTATTTTTTTTGATAAGACTAAAAGTTTTAGCCTTTGGGAACAGTTTGATTATTTCTAATGCAAAGGTTTGATCCTTGATTTTTGTTATTAAACCTTCATTGAGCTATTTTCGTCTATTCATTGTTTCCTTTGTTTTCTTTAGCTTTACTTCTCGTAGATTGCTTGGAGAGCTGTTGCTCATTATTAATTTTTAATATTTTCTCTCTTTCCACAATATCTTTTTCCTTACTCATGTTGCGCCTTTCATTGTCTTAGGCACTGAACCAGAAATTTTCAGCCAGTTCTTTACATTCTTTTGTTAGCAGTTCATCTATTGACATGTCTATATATCGATATCAAGATAAGTCATAAATTATCATAATTAATATGCTTAATTCCCTAGATGTTGAGAGAATTTCTTGGTTGCAGGTAGTACAACTTCTTAATGATGATTTATGCAAATTTTCCTCACTGTTTCCCTTCTACAGGTGTTCCAACTTTGAGACTAAGTCTGTTTTCCTTCTACCGGTGTTGCTTAAGATGGTGCTACAGTTTTAGGTGATGTTTCTTTTTATCTTTTTTTTTTTTTTTGTCTTTCTATATTTTGTCCTTTTTATATTTTTGCAAATGCCCATGCAAGTACAAAACACAATTGCAAAAAGATTCGAACATTCAGTTCAACTAAATCTACGATTCACTTATCAAGAAACCCTCTGTGGTCATGAGTAAGTGAACATGTTTTTATTTGCCAAAGCATGACTTAATAGTTTAAAATTATTCTTCTTTTTCGATATTTAAATCTTGAATTTTATTGGATGACTAATATTTCCATTTCAAACAGTCAGTTTGAGTTTTTGAAGCATAACTTCTAAGTTTCATTTCAAATCTTGGAAAATCTTTATATGCTTTGAAGATGGACTATTTGAAAAGCTTAATTTGTTCATTTTAGTATTTGAAATCAGTCACTAACAAATCTTCTCAATTTGGTGAAAATAAGGAAGTAAGGAATTGTCGATTTAAGAAAAATCTACTCTCATTGTATTAGAAAGCTAATATTTTTTCCAGCATGGAGAATATGCATGGTGCATTAGAAGTCTCGGATTGGCTCTTATGGAACACGCCTTCCCGGGGAAGCCGTGTGTATTGATGAATAGGATATATAAAAAGCACAACATGTACAAGAAGGCTATGCCAGTGGAGTTTTCATTGAGTTCTTGGTATTCTCTATGGAATTTTTCTGAGTGTTTCTTTTGGTATCCTCCTTGTATATTCTATTGGTATTGGTATGCTCTTGGTATTCTCTTGTTCTTGCAGCATTAATATTGTCCTTGTGTATTTTCTTGGTATTGGTATTCTCTTGGCATTCTCTTGCACTTGCAGTATTTGTATTCTCCTGCTAGATTTTCGTAGTGGAAAATTCTCTGTTGGTATTCCATATAATTCAATTCAATTTTCTTCTTCTTGCAACATTTTGCAGTATTTTATTTCAAACTGAACACATTTTTGCGGAGTACTTCCTCTTATGGATATTCTTATGGAGGAGCCTGCAACATTTGAATCTTATCTTTTACTTTGTATGGTGCTCATCTACTGTTTTTGTTCTTTTTATCTAATCTAATCAGTATGTTCCTTGTTAAGTTAGAGCATTATGCAATGTGTGTTATCTTTAGGAGATGAACTTATGTATAACTCAGTATGTTTGTTGCTTCTGTTGTTATACTGCTTTTGTAGAGGTTTCTTATATCAAAGGGCTGTCATGATGTCATCTCTACTTCCAGTACTAATTGATAATTGGTGAATTGATGTATGTTTTTTAAAATTGTCTCAAAATTTTAGACATTGTGTTCCATTGGTGTCACAATGCAGGTTTCTTAGCCCACTTTCTTGTTTCTTTAATAACGCTTGTTGTCCTTTTCCTTTTTGAACAGGGATTTCCGTGGTAAGAGGAAAGCTCTCTACAAGGATAGAGCCAAAAGGTTTGCCTAAAGATATTCTCTTACTTTTAACTCATCATGTTCTTGTTTTGGTATCCTTAACCCGAGGAATTCAATCATTTTCTTTTATAGGAAAGCTTAGGATTGAAAAGTTGCAAATGAAAGGTAGGTAGTCATACTTTATCTATGTAAGATTAACTCAAATGATAAATAAGTATTTTACTAAGTTACTGATACAAATTGATTTGAATTTCTTTTTCAACTTTCTTTTATGGTATGTGATAACGAATAACATCTAAAAATAATTCTCTTATGCTTTCGATTTTGGCTGTGCAGATACCACAATTTATACACCGCAAAGTCAAACATACTAATTTTTTCCTCTTTATGATTCCAAATCTAGCTTTTGTTTTGTGTTTGTTATTGTATTCTGGATGCAATTTGTGATTGCCATTTACTATTCGATGTTGCTTTCGACAACTCTTCCAATTAAGGAATTATGGGTTATTGAGGCGTAACCTGGCTTGCTGCTGTTGGATTGATATCGCATGCTAGTTGTATTAGTATGGAAGACACTTCATTGTTGCAGTGTTTTAATTTGCATGGGTGATCAACATAATGTTTCTCATGATGTTGTTTTCATAACAAAGCAACATTATGAAAGCAGCATCATCACTATGCATTCGTTTCATTTTCCACTCCTTGAATATTGATTTTTGCTTTTATAATGATATAGAATTTTCTCTTTTTTCAGGTAAAATTTTTCTATGTGGAGTATGAATTTTTCCTCATTAACTAAGGTATTTATTTGTATGCATGCAGCCTTCCTGATTCTGGATGTGAAATATTAAGTTCCATGCTTAACATGATTAACTGAATTTTTGAAGCTATATAGCCTTTTAATTGCCATATCATACCTTCTTTTCTAGTCTTTGCATTATAATTTTATTCAAGAAGAAATTATAGAACCTGAGTTTCATGGCATGAGATTGTTTTATATATATTTTTTGTCATTATCTTTGAGTGCTTGTCTAGCATCAGTGAGGGATCAAGTTACTTCTGGCAGCTAAAATTTTTGTTGATGGCATCAAACATCTGTAAAAGATTCATTGCAAAGTTTGACTTTGGAATCTGTTATGTTTTATGTGAAACTATACTAATGTTCAATTTTGATTGTTTGACTCTAATCAAGTAGATATTGTCGGTGTATTCTCAAAAGAAGAGATCGTGTCATGTATTCCACCCATCATTTGCGGCTGATTTTCAAGGCGAAAATTTCAATTATAATTTCTAATTAATATTTTCAAGTGGTTTTTGAAGGACACTGATGAGAAAGCATTGTGCTTATACTGCTACAGTTTTATCTTTTGAAGGAATTAACCTTTAGGATGAGCATAAATTGCAAATCAATTGGTCTATGTGCTAACTTTTACCTTATGTGAAGTGAATTAATTAAACTGTCCTTATGTTCTTGCTTTCTTTGCAGGTTTGCGATCCTCTTGTAAGTGTATATGAAGGTCATAGGATGCCTAAGGAAACTGAGGACTATACTAAAATCTTTCCATAGTGATTAAATTGTACCTCTCTCTATTAGCTTAAACTTTTAGCACATCGGGTAATTTAAAATGGTACCGAAGTAGAATGTCAAAATCTATATAGGCAATATTATTTGATGAAATTGCTCCTAAAGTATTTTTCCTAGTGAAATGTAGACAACTATTGGAAGCAAATGGTATGTGATATTATTAAGTCATATGCTTATAACTTTGGACGGTACCTAATCTGGATCACTGTGTGTGTTCAAGCTTCATGTTTTCCTTTTTATATATCCATCTAGTTGTCTTTCTGAACAATTAGTTTCATCAGGGTAAGGTATTTTATGAAATTGAGCATTATACATCTCAATGTTTAATCTACTTCATGTTGCATTATTTCTGATTTACTAGGTCTTAGATAAAAATAAAATGCATGCTCGAGGCACTGGTCCACATGCAATGATTACCAGGCAGCCCACTGAAGGAAGAAGTAGAAATAGAGGTACGAAGTTCCTCAACTGATATGATGTATTATCTTTCACTATTACCTGTTGATGTGTGTAACAATTCTTCAATTCTCTAGGAGTGAGGGTAGGAGAAATGGAATGAGATTGTCTAATTGCTTATGGAGCTAGTATGTTGATATACGAACGCCTTATGGAATCCAGTGATTCATTTGAAGTTCAGGTTTGTCTTGTGTTTCAGTATGAGAAAATTCAACATAGCTATGAAATTTATGCTGAAAATTAAGGATTTATTTGAATAATATATTGAGAGTCAACTTAGCTAGGAGTCTATATTAACTGAATTTTTGAAGCTATATAGCCTTTTAATTGCCATATCTTACCTTCTTTTCCAGTCTTTGCATTATAATTTTATTCAATAAGAAATTATAGAACCTGAGGTTTATGGCATGAGATTTTTTTTTTTTATATATATATATTTTGTCATTATGCTTGTCTATCATCAGTGAGGGATCAAGTTGCTTCTGACAGCTAAAATTTTTGTTGATGGCATCAAACGTCTATAAAAGATTCATTGCAAAGTTTAACATTGGAATCTGTTGTGTTTTATGTGAAAACTATACTAACGAGAGAATGTTCAATTTTGATTATTTGACTTTTAATCAAGTAGATATGTTGGGGGCTAAGTGAGGATATGTTCACCACTACAAACTGCAAGTAAAGAAAAAAGATTCTTCTTTTCTTTAGGAACTATTTATTTATTTGTTCTAGTACTTTGTATGTGTTTGCTTTAAGAAGAAGTGCCTTCTTTTGACCAAATTTTTTGCTTCTTTAACTGCTTTGTTTAAGCAAGTTGGAAGCAAAAAATGTTCTTCTCTACATGCTTCTTACTGCTTGAGAAAATGTTCCTCTTCTTTCACAATTGTCCTTCTATATCACATTTATAGATTCATTCACATCTTGCTTGCGGATGGCTCTTCCCTTTTTCTTTTTGTAACTACTCAACCTTTATATTCAAAATGCTCCATCAGATAATTGAGCAATTACTTTTTTTTTTCTGTAATTTCATGAAAAGTTGTTTTTTCAATTGTCTCCCTTTTAATTAAAATGATGAAAAACAATGTTCTTGGAGATTATGGAGAAAGAAAAGAAGACACGAGAATATTTACGTGCTACTTTTTTCTGATAATTGAGTAGTTACTCTTTTTTAGTGTTTTAACCAAGCAAAACTACTACTATATCATAAACTAGGCTTTTTGCAGCCTTCTCCCCTTTCCCTTGGAACATTTGGAGGAAAAATTTGTCTAAAGCATTACTCGTTCTACATAAACTATATCATAATCTATATCATAAACTAGACTTTTTTCTCATTGGTTTTAAGTTCTCACCTTTAACCTGATGTGTAAAAAACAGGGTTTCAAGTATGCCACTCTTTGGGGGTGGAACAGGGTCCGGAATGGGGACTCAGCTTATTGCCAAGATCAGGGAAGTGTATCGAGATAGAACGATGCTTACATTCTCTGTTTTTCCATCTCTCAAGGTTTGGGACACCGTTGTGGAGCCTTATAATGCCTCATTATCAGTTAATCAGCTGGTGGAAGATGCTGATGAATGATGTATGGTCCTTGACAATGAAGCTCTCTATGACATATGCTTCAGAAACCTCAAACTCACCACCCCAAGCTGTAAGAATTCTGATGAGAACCTTGAATTTTTTTTTGTTTCCAGAGGTTTTTTTTTTCTTTTGAATTTTTGTTGTTGTATTGTTGTTGTTTTGTAGTTGGGGACCTGAATCACCTAATTTCTTCAACAATGAGTGGGGTGACTTGTTGCCTGAGGTTTCGGGGCAGTTGGAATTCAGACCTAAGAAAGCTAGCAGTAAACCTGATTCCATTTCCAAGACTTCACTTTTTCATGGTGGGATTTGCACCCCTTACATCAAGAGGATCACAGCAATAATACCGCACTCTATCCGTTTCAGACTTGACACAACAAATGTGGGATGCCAAGAACATGATGTGTGCAGCTAATCCACGCCATGGACGATACCTCACTGCATCAGCAATGTACAGAGGTAAAATGAGCACAAAAGAAGTTGATGAGTAACTACTCAGCCTTATTACAAGTTGTGTTTTAATTGAACAACAAGTTGCATCCTCTATCCTCTTTCTCTTTAGTTTCCTGTTTTCTTAGGAGATGACTTATGGTTGAAATGGATTTGGAAGTAGTCTCTATAACCTTCTTCCCCTGCCCCTTTGCCATGTAGTGTTGTTTTGTACTCGCAAAGGAGGTTTTCTGCATTGATCTTGTAATTATGTGAAGGCGCTTTGATGGTGCCTATTAAATGAAATTTTTGCATTTCAGGAGTATGACTCTCGTTTGATCAATTTCCATGACAGGTTGAACTTCTTGTTTTGACATTTTTTAGGTTAAGAATGTGGTTTGGTGTCCTAACTGCAACCATGGAGAGTTGCAACAGAAATGTCATCTTAAACTAGACAGAGATGATAAGGTAACACTGCTATTCCTTTTCTTAGCATTCAATACTTCTTGACATTTTCGTGTCTTTTTAGTTTGTGGTGTGTCATTACATGTTAGATGTTGGAAAACCCACTTCCTTTAGTTGCTTCTTAAACTGCTGGAAATCTGGGCTTTGAAATATGATGCCTAGGCCTCTTAGAATGGGGTTTGTGGGATGGAAAAATCTCTAGCCTTTATCCTTGGGTCTAGTTTATGGAGTCTTGGAGAAATTAATCACTTTGGTTGGTTACTTATTGTTTTCTAGTTTACTAATCTCCAACAGTTGTTTATTTGTGCTGATTAAGATGCATATTGTCTTTTATGCATTATGCATTGCTATTTGGTCAAGTAAGCATTCCATAAAATACCAGAATCTATTTGTCCCAAGTAGTTTATGTTACTTTAACACATGATTTAATAATTAACTTAAATTGCGAGTTGATTAATTAAAATAACTCATGTTCTAGCTCTATACTAGAGAATTCTAAAGTAAGCATTCCATAAAATACCAGAATCTATTTGTCCCAAGTAGTTTATGTTACTTTAACACATGTTCATTTAAAAATTAACTTAAATTGCATGTTGATTAATTAAAATAACTCATGTTCTAGACGTTAAAGGACTAGGTGTGGATGTTTACACTCTATATTGTCTGAACACCATTAATTGACATACCAATTTTGTGACTGCTCTTTTGTGTTGGGATAACCATTCTGCTACCTTGCTCTTTTAAATGACTTTGATTTTATCAGCTTTTCTTAACTGAGTCTCTTAATTATTCTGACAATTTATGTTGTCTAGTAGTATATGAAGCTAAAAAAAATATATTTAAGTTTCTTTATATAAATATTTATGTTGTCTATATGATGTTTGAAGGCTAAACCTTGAAGTTTCTGGATCTTTTCCTTATTATTTATTTTACCTTTGATGTGATTATTATGGATGTATCTATCTTAGTTCTTAAATATATAGATAAAGGACTTGTACCTATAGTCTAGAAGAATGGGAAACAATGACACTGGACAATTCTTTCTTATCCTTTTCTTTTCTGGGCTTTACATCCTACACTAACCTAACCAGTCTCTTCTTGTGGTCTTGTTCCTCAGCCCCAGTGTAGTCTGCTTCCATGGGACTAAGCTCTTACTTTATTGGAAAACTAAATTTGAGTCCATTTCACTCAAGTCATTTCTCTTTCAAGTAGTGATCATTAACTATGTGCTTCTTTTCAGGTACCATGATGAAGTTCCTGAAGCTGGAACTTCTGAACAATGGCTACTAGACCTACATATGAAGCTTAAAAGGCAGGGTATTACACTTCCTGAGAGGTAAGGCAACGTTACTTATAGTTGACTCTTTTCTCATCTTTTGGCAAAACTACTTTACCTTTTTTGTTAATAGTCTCTTTATCATTACCTTCAGGAGTGAAGAATGATTATTAACCATATTTCATGGTTTTTTTTATTCTATTTTGTTATAATTTATAATTTTTAGTTGATTTATGATATCTGACCTACATTGTGTATATATATTGTGATGACCTCTAAACAGGCTTAGTGATGATGAACTCCGTCGGTTTCATTGTGCTGTAAGAGGTGATTTTCCTAAGTTGCTTTCATCCATAAAGAAGGCAATTATCTGGAGGCAGAATTATAAGCTGTTATCACAACAAGAACTTGATTCTTGGTCCCATTTAGTATTTTGGCATGGACATGATGTGAACCATAGACCCTGCCTCATTATCCGCAATGGACTTGCTTGTTCGAATCTGGTTCTAATGACAGAAATATCTTCATGAAAGCTGTTGGTATGTATTTCCTATTTACAACATACCTTTGAACATTGTTTTAAAAAGCTAGCACTTGCAGCAGATGTCTCTTTGTTGAGAGTTTTCTTTGCTATAAATGTTTTGGAAGAAAGTTAATATTGAACCCTGAAAAGGGGGGAAAAAAGAGGAAAGGGATACTTCTTCAATGCCCAAAAAACAGCAAGAAGTGGTTAAGCTTGTTGTATCTTTGTTTTGTAAATCAATTAGCTTGTTTGTTTTTTTACCTTATTCTTTTAACACCAATATGTTTTCTGTCAAATGATCAGTTTCCCAGATAGAACATGGTGTTTTAAACCTGCTAAAGGTGGACCAACACCAAATTATGGTGTTGATGGACTGTGACGGACTTTCTCCCTTCGGGTTTCCATTACAAACAATGAGATCTTGTGCTATGCTTCTTCAAGATTATTACCCAAACTGCCTCGGCTGTTTGATTATAAAGCGACTACCTCAAATAGCCAGAGTGATTACACAAGCCCTGTTTCAAGTAAGGGTTTTTTCTTTCATCTGACTGTTCACTTTTCCAACATTTTTCCTTACGTATAATGTGAAATTAAGTTGGATCAAGTTTTTGCATTTTCTGTTGCTCTACTTGGAGGAATTTTAGAACAACTTCATGCACATCTGCATAGTACTGGGGTTTTTGCTATTTGTTTTTATCCTAGACTTACGAATATGGTTGCTCACAAGTTAGCTCATGTGGGTCTAACTGTTGTTAATGATGTTTGTTGGTTACATACTTCTCATCCTTGTACTTTGAATATCTTAAATTCTGAGTGGCTTTCCTCCTCTAACGAAATGAAGTTTGTTTTCTCTCAAAAAAAAAAGTATGCCATTTAGATTCATGTGAACTAACAAAAATGGGTGAGCCAACTCCAAAGCCATATCTGGCATTGGATTTCAGAGATATCTTGTGTATGTTCAGTTTTGAGGAGTTGATAGTAATTGTTATTTACTGTCTTCTTCTGTGTGCATTGCTGAACATGTTAGAGTATTCAAATGCTCGGTACAAACTTCATATGTTGTTTCATTTTTTCCCTTAGATTTAGTCCTGAGAGGAATTTGCTTCTTGTACACATGCCAAATTGGCTTGTTCTCTCTTTGTAGCACATTATCATTGGCTATTATTGCTGATTGTTTAATCTGTCAATTTTATGCAGGTTCTAAAACCAGCAACACAACGTAAAGTGAAAATTGTAGGACGGAACTATCTAAGTATCTTAGTGAATGCCTCGAGTCAATTCCTTCATTTCTAGGCGGCGATTGCTCATGCTCCAAGTGTTCAAACAATGGCACCACTGAACCCCCTGTCAAAAAACCCTTAAAATTTAATTTAATTACAATGATCTCATTAGAAATAATTTTACTAGTTTATGATTTCAATTTTGATATGTGATTAAATTCTTTTAAAGATGTGATAAAGTTATGAGTATAAACATGCATGTTAATGTTGGATATCATATATATATATATATATATATATATATATATATATATATATTTTTTTTTTGGTGAATAATGTTGGATATAATATTATCACTTGGCTTTTGGACTCCTTAATAATATATATAATATACACATAGATTAATTTATATTAATATAATTAAATTTACAGATAGTATATGGGGGTGGTAATATGTTTTTTTACCAAAAAAATATGAGTGGTAATATTAAATCTGATATAAAAGTTCAATATAGTGAATTAGGATTGAGGATAAATAATTATATACTCAAAATGGATTGATTTATTTAATAATAAACAATTTAAATATATTTTTCATTAAGGCATATTCACGTTCTCTTTATTTTAAAAAAAAATCTAATATTTTACTTTTAAAATAATATCAAGAATTGGAAATGTAAGAAATCAAGAAAATGCATTATGTTTCGGATCCTTCCAACGGTAAAAAATCAAGAATTAGAACGATAAGAAATCAAGAAAATGGATTGGGTCTCGCGTCATTCTAGTCAACCTGTTCTGCAAGGGTGTCGCCGGAGGAATTTGTTACTTCCAGAGTTCTGCAGTGTTCTTTTCTCTGTCGTTCCTTTTCCTTTTTTTCCGTTAATAGAATAGAAAATGTCCCAATTTTAGAAGGTGGCATTCTCTTCTATTCCGCCTCTCATCGTCCGGGTTCTCTTTATGTGTGTGTTCTTAGGTTTAAGAATATCATCAAGAAGGTAAGATCTTTAAGAAGTTAGAGATTCAAGAACTTCAAAATTATTAAAGAATTTCACGATTACTTCAGGTATGATTCTTTTTTCCTTTCACAAAGATGGTAATTTTTTTAGGTATTTGATGTGTTGGTAAATTCCCAACATTATAAATCTTTTTTAACCTTTATCAAGAAATAATGAAATTGTGGTGCTGTAAATCTTTTTTAACCTTTATCAACATTATAATTCTAATTTTTGTAAATCTTGATACTCTCCCTTAGTCTATTTTTTGCGAGAGTGGAGACCCTTCTGTAAATCCCCTGGATGATTCTAATATTAATGGCTAATTCTTTGCTTACCAAAAAAAAAGAAATAATGAAATTGCCAATGGGTTGATATTGGTAGTGGTTTTCTCGTTTATGTCAACTGTGTATAGTATTTGAAAGAAGCTGGGTGGGCAGAAGGTGGGCGCATCATAGCTTGCACGCAATCAAGGAGACTTGCTGTCCAGGTTTGAATTTTTCCTAGCATTTGGTACATATTTGGCAATATCTTTGAGTATATTGATGTGTTTGGTGTTTTGTAAGTTTGAGTTCTTTATTTTATTGGAGGTAGTTGCAAAGAATGTGAATCAAAGGATGCCTTATGTGTATCAAGATTTATACTGCTCTGCTGCGGTAGTGATCAATTCCGTTTCTCATTGGTTATAAGCAAATGTTTCATTTAAAACCAATGCTGGATTACATTGATCTACCTCACGTTTAAAACATAATTGCTATTTTTTTTGTAGAAAATTTATGGGAAATGGAGCTTTTGAATATGGTAAATCCTCTTAACCTTTTTGTTTCTTAGTGATTGTTAAGATAATATCTCTTGACCTCCTTCCTTATTTTGTTTGTCTTCCCTTTCCATTGCTTGAAGTGTGAATTACAGTTTCATCTCTGACTTTTAGTGATTTGCGCTACCAATAGCATGTTCAAAAAGCTTGTGTTTTAGAATTTACGTGATGGAGGTTGTCTATGTGCAGTCTGTTGCTTCAAGGGTTGCTGAAGAAATGGGTGTTAAACTTGGTCAAGAAGTTGGTTATACAATTCGATTTGAAGATATATCAAATACAGTGACATCTCATGCTTTCACTTCTATGAAATACAATAAGTTTTCTTTAAAATGATTTGTCCTACATTTTAACTATTTTTCTATGCTTAGTGGTAACATCATTGTTTGGCATCACAGGACTTAACTCGGATCAAGTTTCTCATAGATGGAGTGTTGCTGAGGGAAATGATGGATGATCCTCTTCTATGCAAGTATAGGTATTAACCAACTACTATCCATGCGAGATTTCTTTTTTCTTCTCAATTTGCTTACCAACTCATCACTTTGGTCACTTCTACTTAAGCTTACAACTGTTTTTTTTTTTTTTTTTTTTCTTTTGTGATGCAGTGTTATAGTGATAGATGAAGCTCATGAAAGATCTCTCTCAACAGACATTGCATTAGGACTCCTGAAAAAGGTATCCTTGATGATGAAGTATAAGTGCCATGCTTTAGTGGTCTGTGCAGATAGTGAACTACCATATTTGGCAACTCAGATTCAAAACGTCGGCCGGATCTACATCTTATCATCTCATCAGCTACAATTGAAGCAAAATCCATGGCTTCTTATTTCTCTACCAGGTTCTATTTTTAATATTTGACTGGGATGATATTTACTATTAAACATCTTTCATATATTTGTACATGTTTTTGGCCTAAGTGGCATTTGAATTGTTTTCAGGTATCCTTAAGCAAACAAATGTAAGGAAACAGAAGAAAAAAGGGGGAAAAAAAATTGAACTTGTAGAGGATGTTTGATTCTCTTTGCTTTGTTTACATGTATTCCTAGTTTGAAGAACACCATGTAATCAAAGCTTTATTGAAACAGTTTACTTTTGCTGACTTTTCAGAGAATTTGTCCCTCACTAAAGAAAAATGAGTAATGCTAATAAGATAAGTATAGAATAGAGCTATTCAAGATCATAAGAAGCAATAGAAGAAAAAAACCACATTAATTAGCAATCCTTAATTTTTACTGTTGTTTCCTAAATATTGTTATCTTTTACTGTATTGCTTTACACACACAAATATCTTCAAGATCATTTGCTACTATATCTTGGTTCTAGCAGTTTATGCCTAACTGGAATATTCTTCAAACTTCGAGCTGATCTGGTGTAGTGTCAGATAAGATTTTAAGTGTTATTTGTAGTTGTCCTGCTAAAGCTGTGGTCATTTGTTGAGCAGACTTTTAAGCAGAACATCAGGTTGTGGATGCATTGTTCTTTTGAGTATTCTGTTATGGATGTTTTTCTCAACAGTTACACCATCTTGTCTGTATGTTCTTTTAGTGTACATGTTCTTATAAGCTTACACTTTATAAGCAAATCCCAAATCTAGTAAAAAGCACCGCCATGTATCAGAAAATATGGACAATGGACCAAGCACATAGGCGGCCATTTTATCAGTTGAGGTATGAAATCTTCTAATAAACTGGTTATTATCGTATTGTTCCCATGGAATGCAGTCTGCTTCCTGTTGTATTTATAAGGGTTTAGATTGCGATATATGATGCATGGTTGATGTGTTAATTTTAAAACTTTGCAGGGCAAAGGATTTAATGTGGAGATATTCTATCTTGAGGATCCTGCTCCAGATTATCTTCAAACAGCTGTTTCAAAAGTCTTATCAATTCATGATCAGGTATATACAACTTCAAAAGAAAATGATAGCTTTGAGCATCATATTATTGTCGTTCAGTGATTCCTCATAAGATCTTCTGCATCTTTCATTCTCATAGTTTTCAATCTTACCCTTTTCATTTGCCTTAATAATATCCAATGTTGTCTGTTGTCTCCCCTTGGTAATCCTCCTAAGAATGTGTTCTATAGCACTAGGTATGGAGGAGGCCAATTATATTAGAATAGGTCTGTAGTCATTATGGCAATGCTGTTTATTTGATTACTAGGGTTTTATTAACTTTTCACTATGGAAAACCGTACTAGGTAAGGTTTTTGTATGAGCTGTTGAATGTACAAAACCAACTCTGATAATCAGGTCTCATGCACTCCCTAACCAGGTACTGGTAGTCTTCTTCATTCATGTGTGCTTTGTCAAATGTAGCTCTCACATATAATTTTCTTTTGCTTATATAATATTATCAAGATCTTGTTGTTATCCTAAATTCTGTAGTTCTGAATTGACATGTAAAATGTGTTGTCCTGAAGGAACCTCTGGGAGATATCTTGGTATTCCTCACAGGTCAAGATGATATTGATGCAGCAGTGCTGTTGCTTTCTGAAGAAACTCATACTTCTGGGAATAAAGGTTGTAATTCCTCTTTATACTTGTCTATATTTTGCCAATGTAAATATGTTTTGAAGGATTTGTATTTCACTGTAATTTTCAATCTATACTTTTTTTGGTCTCCTCATTGATGCCTTTATTTTGTTGACCTCTTTGCTTTTATTTCTCTGTATGACTCTGTATATTTACTATCCAAAACAATATGCATCATGATTCTCCTTTTTATAGGGCAATCTTTTTGACTGTACAATGACACAAATACTCTTCCTATAAAAGTAGGTGGGATTCACAATACATGTTGAGATTATTCATTTATATGGACATTGTATGGTATAGAATGTCTTGTAACATTTTTTGTTGACCTTAAATGGATGGATTGAAGATTCTCACGTGATATTATTTGTTCAATTTGTGGATTTATTGTTTTGCTGCTTTATTCAGGACTTTCACGAGTAGGACAGCTTAGCTACCCTTGATATTAATACCTAAAAACCATTTAAGTGGACTAATGACATAATTTTCTACTTTCCTTGTCAGATCTTATTTTTTCCCCAACCCAAAAGGGAAGAGAAAGGTCGTGATATCAAAGAATATTGCAGAGACATCATTGACATTAGAGGTGGTATAAAATTTTTGAGATTTGCATTGCTGAAATTGTTATATACATGAACTCTTTTCCTTGGCAGGGTATTGTCTATGTTGTTGATAGTGGATTCTCAAAGTAGAAGTTCTACAACCCGGCTTATTTTTTTCAACCTTTTCTATTGGGCATGTTTAAGATAAGACAATTGCTAATGAATTAGTGTATTACTATGTACACCAACAATGATAAAAGGCATTTATCTTTCCAATATAATGTCTTGTTATATACCTAATGTGGAATTGTGAATTGGTGCGGTTGTCTTGTGCTCCTTCCAAGACCCCTATATATAACAGTATTCCCCAGGCTTCTTCTCCTCTTTCTGTAGATAGGTTTCTGCTCCTTTTCTCTTTTGAATGAGGTTTATGAACTTGACTTGTGATGATCCTTGACGTTTTTAGGAAGTAAGAGCAGGAAGAGTCATGTTTTCCACGTTATTTGCTTCTTTTATTGCTTTTGTTTGGAAAACTAATTTGTTTTCTCCTAATTGTTTACATGTCGGGAAGGTTTTGCTTGCTATGAAGCCTTTCCCCTATGTGTGTTAATAAATGTAATCCTTGAACTTGATCCAATAATCTTGAGTCTTTGCATATGTTTAACAGATCTTAGATATTGAGAATTTGGTAGTGTCACCAACATCTAGGACATCTGCTCGACAAAGGGCTAATAGGGCTGGAAGAATACGACCAGGAAAATGCTACAGGTACAAATTTTCTTCTAGGATGCTAAGTTCTCTTCCTTTTAAAGTTTCTGGGACGAGGTTCATCATCAATTTTTATGTCATTGGTATTCATTCTTCTGTAGCATGATTGAATTGGAAGCTTCTAAAAATAGATTTTATTTGCAGCCACATCTTATTGCATAATGATGGTTTAACATGCAGACGCTGATCTTTCTGTGTTTTATTTAGTGGAACTTGCAGTTGTACATTTGCAACTATAGATCATATCTTGATGATTACTTTGAATTGTTTGATTCTTTAGAATTATAATGTCTGCTCATCAATTTTAGCCATTCCCTGCTCTTTTACAACTGCAAGTTTCTGCGCTTAACTTATCCATTTTCACGCTCCTGAGTATTTTGTAAGATTTTATGATCCAATGCCCCAGATAATATATGCAAAATATTTGTATCATGCTTTATTGCTCTTGCTATGTATGGTTATCCCTAGTAAATGAAAAGAACAATTAAAGAGGATGTGGTATTTGTTGTAGACTGAAGTGATTATGCCAGTCTTTTATATATATAGTGAGAAGCCTTTAGTGAGTTAATAGAGTAAAGTGGGTAGATATGTTCTTTAATAACTTTGATGCTGTATTTTTTAGGCTAAATAGCCATATATATACCTAAACCAACCAATCTCGTATATCAGCTTCATTAATGAGTTAGCATAAGTTTTCAATTAATGCAGAATTTATAAGATGACATGTTTTACCATTGCATAAATCATGCAAAAACTTTGTTGCTTTTTTCCCCTTAACTATATTCTGTTCAAGAAATTATGTGTCTTTGTCCTTTAACATTTACGAGTAACTTATTAATATGTCAATACTGTTCAAATGCCCTTTAAAATATCACTTCTTTTTCATAGAAAAGTATTGTCCAAATGGACTAGCTTTCTAGCTTTCCTTTAATTTGCCCTGTTTCAGACTGGTGCTTTGGTGGAGGAATTAGCAAATTTTTACAGCAATGTACTGAGAATTAAAATTTTTGGAGTAAGCACTAATGCACTTGGTAGCAAGAATCCAGCAGGAACTCAAACTACTGCTTTCAAGCAGAAGAGGAAAAGCTAAGGATCCCTTTATTTAATATCTTCTCATGTTGTTTTACCTCTTGTCCAAGGTTTCTTTTATTGTAATTAGGTATCTTTCAATGCTATATATATATATATATATGGATGGATTTTAATCTAATCTGTTTGTCTTCGTTAGAGTGAGTCGGCAGAAAAGCTGCTCTAGTTGGTATACTTCATTTCATTGATCTGCATTGATATATATATGTATGCATGTATATTACTTTCTTTTTTAATTTTAGAATGTGAATTTGTAATGTAACATCTTTTTACAGCAGTTTGATTGTTCTTGATTTGAAATGGGCATGGAATGGATTGTGCAGTTGGACATGGTGGAGAAAGAATGAATCTGTTTACTTGTTATTCTCTTGGTATTGGTATTTACTTGTTCTTGCAACATTAATACTGTCCTTGTATATTCTCTTTTTAATGGTATGCTCTTGCAGTAATGGTATTCTCTTGCTATATTTTCACAGTGGAAAATCCCCTTGGAATTCTCTCTTGGTATTCTATGCGAAATTTCTCCTCATTTTTCTCTTGTAGTGTATATATTTCCTTTCTTTGTGCTTAGGATTTCATTAAAAAATGGACACACACATATATATATTTATGCATTTAGATTTAGAAATTTTCAGAAGGACACAAAGAACAATTACATGCTACTTATACATCAGAAGATAATATGATCAAGATTGTCATGGTTAATAGGACCTTTTTTTTCCATTTTTTTTTTGGATGCTGATGTCTGCAACAACATCAATGTAAATAAGGTTGTTAATTAATTTCCTTTTATGTTCTATTGTGTTGTTTGTGCCCTAATGCAGAATCGGTAAAATTAAGGAAGGAATCTGTTCTGATTGAGGATAAAAAGTTGTCTTTCTCAATGGCTTATGGTTAGTACTGTATACCACCACCAATCATCATCATCTTTCATCCCCTTTGATTCATTTGATTTCTTGATAATGTTAAAAAAGAATTTTCTTTCTTTGTGTTAGGATTTGATTAAAAAAATGGATACTGCATTTAGATTTAGAAATTTTCAGAAGGATTGAAACAATTTCTTGGAATTTTTTTTTTTAAATGTTCATAAAGAATGTTGCATATGTCAGCAATTTCTGAATTTTTTGTGGGAATTATGATTCTTCAAGTAAGCAATTTCTGGACTTGGTAGCAAGAATCATGCAGGAACTGCAACTTTCGCTTCAAGAAGAAGAGGAAAAGCTGATAACCCTCCCTATCAAGTGATGAAGGTTCATTCAAGAAACCAAGAGAAAAAGGGCACAGAAAAAACCAAGATTCATTTAAAGAGAAACAACTGATATAATCCTTGTAAGTCCTCTGCAACATCTTAAACTTAGTCCTTCTCATTTATGAATTAATTTAACCATATGGTTTAGTTCCTTTCATATTTTCTCATGGAGTAACCTTGGGCATGGTTTTTTTGTTTGCAACTTTCTTTTATTAATTTGTCAAAGTGAGGATTGTAATTAGGAACAAAACCTAGAAAATTTATTGATCTTTTGACTGAGTTTCTAAAGTGTATATTATTATATATATGTGTGTGTCCATTTTTTAATGAAATCCTAAGCACAAAGAAAGGAAATATATACACTACAAGAGAAAAATGAGGAGAAATTTCGCATAGAATACCAAGAGAGAATTCCAAGGGGATTTTCCACTGTGAAAATATAGCAAGAGAATACCATTACTGCAAGAGCATACCATTAAAAAGAGAATATACAAGGACAGTATTAATGCTGCAAGAACAAGTAAATACCAATAACAAGTAAACAGATTCATTCTTTCTCCACCATGTCCAACTGCACAATCCATGCCCATTTCAAATCAAGAACAATCAAACTGCTGTAAAAAGATGTTACATTACAAATTCACATTCTAAAATTAAAAAAGAAAGTAATATACATGCATACATATATATATCAATGCAGATCAATGAAATGAAGTATACCAACTAGAGCAGCTTTTCTGCCGACTCACTCTAACGAAGACAAACAGATTAGATTAAAATCCATCCATATATATATATATATAGCATTGAAAGATACCTAATTACAATAAAAGAAACCTTGGACAAGAGGTAAAACAACATGAGAAGATATTAAATAAAGGGATCCTTAGCTTTTCCTCTTCTGCTTGAAAGCAGTAGTTTGAGTTCCTGCTGGATTCTTGCTACCAAGTGCATTAGTGCTTACTCCAAAAATTTTAATTCTCACTACATTGCTGTAAAAATTTGTTAATTCCTCCACCAAAGCAATCTGTGAATATTTTCAGCATTAGTATAGTTACCTTTGCTCTTCTTGTTGGTATAGTTAGAAAGATACCACTATGTAGCCTCTTTCTTGGATGGCCTTTGTGGGATTATTAGGTTAAGGACTTGTCCAGGTTGATGGCCAGACTTGATAATATTCTTTAATTGTGTTTCTCTAGCACCAACCTCTGTCCTTCCTTTCTTTTTTTTTTGTTTTCTTTCCTTCTTGTCCTTTCTTTCTTTTTTCTTTCCTTCTTATAATATATATTGCCACAGGTTGGACCTCTCTTGTAACAAAAGGAAAACTAACAAAATAATTGAATGTTCCATTTTGAGTTAGTGACTATGCCTCTGCCAATTCAAGCAGTTTAGTTAGTGAAACTTATGTTTAAATTAAGGAGGTTAATTTTGAAACTTTTAAGGAAAATATGTTCTTTTGGAAGAAGACTTGCATTTTTGGTTATTTTAAAATAGAAAAGACATTCTATTTCAGACAAGAGAGTATTGATTTATTCCATACTGTGCAAAATGCAAGTAACTACTTATGGATAATAAAAACAATAGTTCCATTTATGCATTTTACAAGTTACTCTTTCAACTATCTTTTGGGTGATTAACAATCTTCATGTTCTACTGGGAGTGTAACATATTGATCAGACCATGAATCTCATTCATTGCCATCCTCCCGTTGCTTGGTGCATGTAGAGTTTTGAATTTTGTCTAGATCTTTTATTTGTGTGGATATTCAACAAGAATTATTATAGTTTCATGGAGAATTATTATAATTATTATAGAATTATTCAACAACAGTTCTGTAGGATGTGTGCAGAGATATGGAAAATGGTTACACTGGATTTGTACCTCTGTTTATAGATTTATATGCTTTTGATTTATTAAACATCCCTGAAGACCATTTTATCTAAGTTCTTTTGCGTCCATATAATTATTTTCATTGAGAAGTTTATATTTTCCTCTGAACTAGTGCTACGGCTTGGGGGTTCACATGCCAAATACCTTTCTGGTCATGCTTATACTTGGAAAGCACAAGAATCCTCAGGTATATTCATGAAGAAAGAAGATGAATCTCTATACTTGGACGAATCTATTTGTATGTCCTCCAAATAATTAAACATATTATAGAGATGAACAAATGTCTAAATTAATATCTAACATGCATTAAGCTGATTGAGTATTATTTCCATTGCTAGAAATTGGTTTAACCCATTGCTTGCTTTATTGATTGTTGAATGTTTATCTGTGCTCTTATCTAACTTTTAGTGATTTCACCCAGTGATTTGTTAATTCTATGAGAATAATGCGGAGGGCTTGTAGAATTAGTGAATTTGTGGCATCTACATGAATGAACAACAGGTATTCTTGTTTGTATCTTTTTTTTCTTGTCATAAATTTATTAGTAAGGCACAATATATATTGTACACTTCCAATTTCAGTTTAAATTCACTATCGAATCTAAGATGAGCCAAGCTTTTCATATGTACGTAAATTTGTTGGAGATTATTTTATGGATTACTTTTACTAACGTATTTGGAATATCTCGGGGGCTCTTTGGTTATTGATGTATAGACTTGCAAAGTCAAAACATTGAACTCTGAATACTATAATCTTAAATAACTGAATTTGCAAGGAACAGAAATTATTATTCTCGTAGTTTCAATCTAAATACTGAATTAGGTAATAACAGTATTTGATACTCTCTCTGCTTTTATAAGTTTTTTTTTTTTTATTGGTCACCTTATAAAATCAAGATATCATTTATTGATGTTTTCTCTTAATATCCCTTCAATTAGTGTGAATTATCCCTTATAAAAGGAGTAATTATTTAAGAAGGATGTGAAATGAAAGATAGTAAAATTTTACCTTGATTTGTAATAAGTAGAAAGGAATGATCGAGATAGAAAATCGAGGCTTCTACTGAGTATGGCAGGAAAAGAACAATGAAGGAAAATTTAATCATCTTCCATAACTGTGGCAAGAGTTCCACACAACATATGATTTCAATTATTTTGTCCATTTTTCTTATAATTTGTAGGGAGTATCTATAATTTGTTGTCATCTTGTACATACAGCTGATAGTCTAGTAGCTTTGTGCTTGTTCGGGCTGATTCTTTTTCCCTTTTCCCACTTAAAGAATAGCAAAGACTTACATTTTCTAAAGTTGTAGTGAATTGTTTTTATGTATAAGTTAAATATTTATACATGCGTAAACAAGAAGTCTAAACATAGAAACACCTTGCAGCGATGTGTTTACATTGCATGTGATGGAGGGCGACAGAGGTGTATCTAGAATTAACCAACATCATATGAAGGAGTTGAAGGTAATTACTTCCCTTCATCTAATACCATTAGTAATGGTCTCATCATCTTTTCAAATTTCTGTCTGTAGGATGGTGTCCGGAACTTTGATAGTTTTCTAAGGGAGGGTTTAATAGAGTATCTTGATGTTAATGAGGAGAACAACACTTTGGTATGTCCTACACTAATTTCTTTGTTGAATTTATTTTTTTACCTGAAAATTGTATACATTAATTGGCATGTATTCAACAGATTGCCCATATGAAAGTGAGACTACACCAGAAACAACACATATTAAAATAGAGCCATTTACCATCTTGGGTGTTTGTGCTGAATTGATCCCTTTTCCTCATCATAATCAGTCGCTCAGGAATACCTATCAAGTATGTAGTTTGTGCTACTTCAAATATATGTTTATTAATAGAAGAATTGATCCTAGACTAATTAAATTTTTTAATTTATTATTAGTGTGCAATGGAAAAACAAGCTATGGGAATATTGCATATAATGAGGCAAGTGAATGAAATCTCTGTTACAAACTTTTCTAAGAGTTTGAATTTTTTATGGATGACTCCGATTAATTTTTTAATTTTTTTGCCTATAATTCTTGCGGTCAATTAAATGTTATCTATTTCTCCTACAATGAAGATTCTAAAATATAAGTATTGGGCATAGATGTGGCATTAAATTGATTGCTTTTGAGATTTTTCTGTACATTTATGTTACCATCATTAAGCAATATATGACTGGATTCTCATCATCTCACCTAAACATTTAATAGTTCATGCCCTTTGGATTACTTTTGACATGAGATAAATTATTTATTGTAGTTATGCCGCATGGATACTTTGATCTACCTTTTGGTGTATCCTCAGCGACCGTTATTGACAACAAAGACAATAGAGCTGGTTAGTTTGCACTGCATGTTGATGTGTAGTAAATATATATGCCTGTTAGATAATGACTTCTTTTTTAGGTTCGATATGATAAACTTGGAGCCGGCCAAAATGCCACAGTAGCAGTAATGAGTTACAGTGGATATGACATAGAGGCTGCGATTGTATTGAACAAGTCATCTTTGGATCGTGGTTTTGGGCGTTGCATTGTGATGAAAAAGTATGTTTTTTTTTTTGCTCTAGTTGCCTTGTAAAGTTTAAGTTAAACTGATATTAGTTCCTTTTTTTCTTCTCTTTTGTAATATTTTTCATTATTTGAAACAGAATATCAGCCATAAAACATAACAAAAATATGAGAATGGCACTTTTGATAGAATTATTAGACCGCAACGGCAGGGGCACAGGCAGGTGCTTATTTTCTTTTCCCCCTTTGGGGTTTTTTTTTTTTCGACATTGTATGCTTAACATGCTTCTTGTCCTTGCTACATCCAGTTCATATAAGCCTAGTAGACAGACATAGAAAGGCCCTGAAGGAGAGACAGTTGTAGTGGATAGAGTAGCTCTATGTTCTGATAAGAACAATAATCTATGTATTAAATTTTTTATCCGTCATACTCGTAGGCCTGAGGTAAGTAGCTGATTCTTTAACTCTCCATGGACTTGCAGTTTTTTTTCGTTGCCTAGAATGTTGATTGCAGCTTTTTCCTGTTTTCTTCACCCCCCAACACACACACCATTTATCCTAGATTGGAGATAAGTTTAGCAGTAGACATGGACAGAAGGGAGTGTGTGGTACCATTGTTCAACAGGAGGCCTTTCCATTTAGTGAACGTGGCATATGGCCTGATCTTATAATGAATCCTCATAGATTTCCAAGGTAAACATATCGTTCTTGTTGTCATTGTGCTCTAATGAACTGAAGTTAACTTACTGCCTTTATTTGAGGTCTTAACTAGAGATTCGAACTAGGTAGTGACTATTCTGCAGTACTTGAATATGTATTTTCCTCATTAGTCACTATGTGAGAAGGAAAGGTACTATTATTCTTGAAGTAGTTATTAGAATAGCTTTTAAAAATACAGTCCCATACAGTGCTAATTTACCTTCACTGTTCATATTAACAAAATCCTTTTCCTAAAGAGTGAAAGAATTATCTAAAGGGGAGGATCTACAAAAGCTGTAAAAAATTTGATAGGAAGTTGCTTGTGGACTATGTGAGGAAGAAGATGAGCAACCATCAATAAAGTAAAATTAAATTATATTAACATTAAAAGGCAGCCTTGTAGTACCTATGTAAATTTTTTCAGGATATTTTCTCAATAAAAACTAGATACTACACTTAACAAGAAATAGTAACTCTTTGTTCAATAATTTACTGAGCATATGCTGAGATCCTAATGTCCTACAAGGCCACTATCTATGTATCACCTGAGTTTCAAAAGCTATCAGATAGCCATAAGCTCTTAGGTAGAGAACAATTTTTCATCTACTGTGGGATTACTAGGACAAATCAACATGTTACCAAACAAGATCACCACCTTGTCCCAGATTTCATCACTGTTTGACAATGAAGGAAGAATGATGACTTCTACAGGATGCATGTAGGCTAAGATATATTTGAGCCTTCTCATCTTTAACAAATCACCAGTTGTGCTAAGTATTATTATCCAAGTGAATGGTTTTATTTTAGACCTTTGAATTGTCAACACATCTTCTGTTACCCTCTCTTTTGATATTATTTCATTTATAATGGTTTTTATCTAACATAATTATGCACTTAGTTCAAGGAGAACTTATAGGTCTCAGGACTCTTTTCAAGTTGTGTGTCAACTGTCCATTGTCCTGACTTAGTGCATGGTCCATCATATCAAAAAGTTTTACAACCTGTGTTTTTTTTTTTTTAAGAGTGTCCTTATTTTGTTTTTAGTTTGTTTCAAAATGCTTGTCCTCATTCTTTATAAAGTTACTATTTAGTGTTTACCACTATTAAATATACTCCGTTATGGGAGTTTTCTTTCCAAGATATTTCCAAAGAAATTTTACCTCTTCCAAAATGACTTTTCAAATTCCTATATTTTTTATTTCATTTTTTTAAACACAAATAAGAATAGATGCAAAACAAGAAACGAGAGAGTAGACAGTGAATTGTGAGTATCAAGAAATTAAACAAGGCTAGTTTTTGTAAATTAGCTTCTTTTACCATTAACCTAAACAAAATCTTTCTATGAGTAGGAAAAAGAGGGGGAAAAAAAGAGACCATGTGGAAAAAAAAAAATGGAAGCAGTGTGTTCTGCTTGTTATAATAAATCTTTAATAAATCTCATCCAAGTGAGGTCTCGCCTATCTGAAATCTTTAATAAATCTCTTGGTTGGTCCATCTATTGGTTTACTGTAGGAGGCTTGATTTATATGAATTGTATGTTCCAGCTTGAGGAAGACCATTGAAGTAGGACTTGTTTCCGTTGTACATATTGCATGACCAGTGCCCATGGGATATATTCACTCACACTCTATATATATGCACACGTACACTTACGCTATCAGTTATAAGTTTTCTCTTTAGGTATCTCGTTTAATTTCGGTAATTTAAAAAATAGTAACAATGTTGTCTGCATACCTATATGATGCTCTTAAGAATTTTCTGTCACTTGAATGCAAGTTTTTATTTTTGTTCACTGAATAATTATGGTGTCACCATTTGGGTTCCTCTTTGTCATTATTCTTTAGCCGTATAACAGTAGGAAAGATGATTGAGATTTTGGGGAGTAAAGTTAGTGTTTCGAGTGGTAGGTTTCACTATAGCAGTGCATTTGGAGAGCCTAGTGGCCATGCACATACAGTTGAAGCTATATGGTAATATGTCCTTTTCAAATATTCTCTGGTATGTTGTCCTTGTCCCAAGTTTATTGTGACAGTTTCCTCTTTCTACAGTGAAACTCTTGTGAAGCATGGGTTTAGTTACAATGGGAAGGACTTCCTTTATTCAGGTTCTCAATCTTTCCTATTCATGTAAAATACTAAACTCTAAAACTATGATCTGTGTAAGTTTTCTTTAGTCTATATCATATTTCAATGAAGAAGTAGATTTAATAACTTGGGCCTCCCTCCTATTCCTTTTAGTTTTTCCCTCCCTGCAAATAGGCTTCATTATTGTTGTTGTTCTTGTCGATATTGATCAAAATCATCCAATAGGTTGGAAAGCTTCTGAACAAAATATGCACATACGTTTTCAAAATTTGTATGGTTATTTTCCTCTGAAATGATTGCTTTATGGAGAAAATTGAAATTCTTGAGTCTTCTAGTTTCTTAAATTTGACAACCATGCGATTGATTCTGAGAGAGAGTGTGTGTGTGCACAGGTGTAATGCCTAGTTTGGGAGTTTAGAAGAGGAGGGAAAAGAAGAGAGAGCATAAGTTAGAATTGAAAAGAAAAAAAGACAAGGTGGTATGATCTGTGTAAAATGTTGTTTGGAAAGAAAAGAAAAGAAAAGAAAAGAAGTATTCTTTTTCCCACTTGAGAGATGGGAGGAGGAATAATACAAACATAATATACAAAACTAACTTTTGAACTTTGATTATTTTTGCTGAAAAAAATACAAATTATTTTTTTAACATTTTATAGGTGCATGGATTTCTCTCCACTTTTGGAGAGAAAGGATTATGTGAAATGGAGGTGTCTTCCATCACTCCCTCTTTTTCTTCTCTCTACCCAAACAACCAAACTCTATTCCCAAGTATTCCTCTTTTCAATACTTACATCATTAACAATTTTTCTTTTACATGTCACTCACTTTTAGAAAATACAAATTTGTTGTGTTAAATAATAGAATAAATTAAGAACATGAAATTAAAATAATTTTAGGGGAAAAAAAAAGGATTGATTAAGTAATTTTCAACTACACTGTAACATATATAAGACATATCTCAGTTTTCTGAATTGTGCTTTGCATCACCAAACTTAGGGGTTAAGATCCATCCTTACTTCTACTGTTAGTGTAAGCTTTGCTCTGAACTTGGGAATTTCCTTTTTTACTGGAGGATCTATCAGTTATAATATTTTGGTTCCCTTGTTCCATGGGTTCACATTTGTTCTTTTCTTCTATAAAGATAGTTAAATGAGTCATATTTCATCCTTTGTGTCTCCATCCTTTATTATCTTATTATCCATTTATTAGTATTGATGCTTTTATTGATATTTTGGAGAGTGAAAATGGTCAGGGCATCCTAAAATGAATCATATGATCTAGAATTCTATGGCGAAGGAGATTAGTGTTATTTTAGGAAGTTGCAATGTCTCTTTTCCTTGAAAATGATAAATACGGTTGTTTCAATTTAGTAGAGCAAAACATGTTTTTTCTCTCTGTGAACTGTTATAAGAAAACAGCATTCAAGCTTCTCAGAAGCCTGCTAAGACTGCAGAAACCAAAATATTTGCAACTATTTTGTCTCCTTTTTTAACTTTAATGTTCTTTTTAGAAAGATAATAACAAGAACTATTCTTGAAACTAACTTTATGCTGTTTTGAGTTAAAATATGTTAAATTTTAAACAAAGTGTTTCAAGATTCTGTGGTGCTACTTAGCTTTTGAGGCATCTTCATGATGCATTTGATTTATCATAAAGGTTTGGGTGTGATGGGGACGTGTTAAATGTTTTACTTTGATAATTTTTAATGAGATTTTACGGAAAGGATGTTGGGTTTGACATCATGCTAAGGCCCTTCTTTTGTCCCAGCACCTCCTACTCCTTGTCTTAAATGATGAAAAAATTATATAAATATTATATAAATTATATAATGAAGAGAATACTGTAACTTATTATATTATAGAATTTTTTTTTTCATTTTTTTTTTATTTTTATAAACTAACAGTAATCAAGTTGGCTCAAACTCTTTGTTGAATTTTTTATCACTTTTTAGGAAAATTTGAAGTTCTTATGCTGTTTTTTGTTTTTTGCTTTTTACTTTGAAAAATTATTTCACATGAATAAAATTATTTAATGTTTGAAAGATGGCAATATATGAATGAATGAACTTGAAAGCATAGTCTCCTTTCACCACCCTTTCTTTTCTCCAACAAAGGAAAATAAATAAATAACTCATATTTCCTCTCTCTCCCTTCTAAAGAATTTTGGGGAAAATAACGGAAATATTGTGATGGTTCTAGTGGTATTCATGATTTTGAAATAAAAGTGAACCCTTGGTTTGGATGAATACATTTTTGCATGAACCTGGATATTATGATTCGTTATGTTTAATCATATTTACTTTTAGGTATTACTGGTATGCCTCCGCAAGCATACATCTTTATGGGACCAATATATTACCAGAAGCTTAAACACATGGTGAGATTCAGATCCCTGGAAATTAGATCATGTAATACTTTGTATATTTGTGGACATGTATGTCTTGATTTTTCTGTATTTTGTGTGTGGTTTAGGTCAACTGTAATGCGTCTACAAATAATTTTTTCGGTTCTATAAACAACATGATAGGGTTGATCTTTTTCTAATTTATTCCCTAGTCTAGTGTGAGCAGATTGCGTTGCACCATCTTGTCTAGCACAAATACACTTGATTAGCCATTACACACTCTTTCAAAGGCAACTGGCTTCTAGGCAAATTAACAAAACCTCGGAAGCAAAAGCTTCTCTTTAGGTCATTAATTTGGAATACAACTTCTGCCAGTAACACTCATGAGAAGATGTAGCAGGTAAACTTATAGAATTTCTAGTCTTCACAAACTTGAAGGGTTGAGATTATTTCTGGTTGAATACATTGTTAATAACAGACCCAACATATGGATAATAACGAAGAAATGGAGTAGAGCCAAGGCTCGAACACGAGATCTCCGTGCTGATACTTAAGTTGATGCTTAATAGAGAGTTGAATATATGCTTACACAATCACAACACATAAATAATAACAAACAAATGGGTTAAGTCATGGCTCAAATGTGAGACTTCCTTCTTTGATATCATGTTTTAAGCTACATCGAGGTTGAATTTTCTAATCCTAACATCCCTCATGTGTGGGCCAAACTCAAATTCTTAAACCAGCAAAGCCAGGGCTTGAATGCAGAACTCCTGCACTAATACTATAATAAATTCCCGCTTCATCTAAAAGCTCAAGTATATAGGCTAGATTAAGCTTATAGAGGCTTAACAGGTTTATCCTTGGAACGCAAAATCTGTAATATAGCTTACTGGAGCCATTTGAGGAAATAATGGGAAGAGCCAAACTGGTCCTCACTAGACTAAAAACTTTTTGTGGAAGGTACATATTCATCCTTAATCAATGAATTCCTAAAGTCATACTTGAAAGTGCATCTGCTCAAAAGAAGGACCTCCTTAAATATATGATTGTTGCATAATCGACAGTGTCTTGCATATATCCACACGTACACGCATGCATATAGAAAGATAGTCATTTCCCAAATTGGTTGGTAAATTTGCATACCCTTGTGTTATGGTGCTGTTCAATCCTTTTTTGGAAATAATTTTTATATGTTAAGGTCAGTTGCTTTGAACTGAAATCTGATGCAAAGGGTTGTAGAATCTTTTGTTTAATGTATAAACTATTCCAATTTTGATTGAAATCTCTATTTCAGTATAAATGGTGGCCTTTCCTCTCGTGTTTGCCCACCATTATTAAAATTTTCTAAATTATATATATGCTCTTCTCCAGTGTTATGATTGCATGCTATTGGAATTTAGGGGTAATTAATATATGTGTGCAGAAAATATTTCCAATTAGGCTAGTGAAGGAACTTGTGGCAATTTATAAAGTAGGTGTTGCAGTTTCATTTTTGATGATTCAGTAAATTCTTGGTAAGATTTCTTTTTCAGAAAATATATTTGTGAAATGTGTTGTATTCCTAGACATTGTTTAAAGATGTTAGACTACTGGAGCCAAACATGCCATTAGATAAATTTAGAGTACCATGCAGATATAGCATGATGTTAAGTGATTAAATTGTACCTCTCTCTATTAGCTTAAACTTTTAGCACATTGGGTAATTTAAAATGGTACCGAAGTAGAAGGTCCTGGTTTTGACATAGCATAAGTGTATGTTGGCAATATTATTTGATTAAATTGCTCCTAAAGTATTTTTCCTAGTGAAATGAAGACACCTATTGCAAGCAAATGGTATGTGATATTACTAAGTCATATGCTAATAACTTTGGATGGTACCTAACCTGGATCACTGTTTGTGCTCAAGCTTCATGTTTTCCTTTTTATATATCCATCTAGTTGTCTTTCTGAACAATTAGTTTCATTAGGGTAAGGTATTTTACAAAATTGAGCATTATACATCTCAATGTTTAATCTACTTCATGTTGCATTATTTCTGATTTACTAGGTCTTAGATAAAATGCATGCTCGAGGAACTGGTCCACGTGTAATGATTACCAGGCAGCCCATTGATGGAATAAGTAGAAATAGAGGTACGAAGTTCCTCAATTGATATGCTATATTATCTTTCACCATTATTTGTTGATGTGTGTAATAATTCTTCAATTCTCTAGGACTGCAGGTAGGAGAAATGGAACGAGATTGTCTAATTGCTATGGAGCTAGTATGTTGATATATGAGCGCCTTATGGTATCCAGTGATCCATTTGAAGTTCAGGTTTGTCTTATGTTTCAGTATGAGAAAATTCAACATAGCTATGAATTTATGCTGAAAACTAAGGATTTATTTGAATAATATATTCAGAGTCAACTTAGCTAGGAGTCTTTATTTCTTTTATCATACTGAAAATTGTATTTGCGAACCTTGATTTGATTTGCTTTCAGTTCTTGAATCTTGTTGTGATGACAACAAATTCTGAATATATTACATGTTTCAGGATTTTGTGCAATAAATATTGCTACATGTGGACTCTTGGACTATGATGTTGTAGTGGATCATTTTTATTAGTTTGAGATGAAAACTCTCTCTAGGAGGTATCACTAGCTTAACTTGAACTCCAACTTTGATAAGATGCCAAAATCTTGATGATTTTAAATTGAAAACTCTCTAATGTTTGTAGTTCTTCGAACAAATTCCTAAACCTTGATAAATTGAGATAAAATTCTGTACAAGATATTTCTAGCTCAACTTGAACTCCGGCTTTGAAGAGATGCCTAAATATTGATGAGTGTCAAGATGAAAACTCTCTAGTTGGTGTCTGTAGTTCTACTTAGGGTTAAAACTTCAAACAGCTGGGTAAATTGAGATCTACAATGTATCTCCAGCTCAACTTGAACTTTTTGAAGACATCTAAATCTCTACAATGAGTGGTGGCAGTGGTTGAGGGTTTGATGTGTTGACGTATGAATCAGAATTCGAATCGGTGCTGGCTTGTCAACATGAAAATAAACAGCTTGTGATGTTCATTGGAAGCAACATTGTCATCATTGCCAATGCCAATGGAGGTACAAATCTTCTTTTATATGATTACCTTTTTTACATTTGTTAACATTCGTCTACTCAATCCTTGAGTATTTAATCATCTCTGATCCTTTTAAGTTAATCCTTTCTTTTCCTTTTCTTTTTCAAATGAGCGTTAATATAATGCCTGATTCTTTTTCTTTACAATGTTGATTATATTGTCCTCATTAATGATATCTTTAACGCGAGCAATTCTTCCTCTTCTTCTTCTTTTTCCTTTTTTGTTTTCATGTTTTGTTGAAGTTTTATAAAAATATGAATTATCTTTATGTCCTTTTGGAAAGTTCATTTTTTCTTTTTTGGCCTTTAGGATCATGGTATAAATTGACTTGTATAATGCTTCCATTTCATTTATAAAATTGGATTAGGATTTTCTAAATTACTGAAATCTTGATCTATCAGATTTGTAAGCATCAGTAATTCCACATTAAGTTTCCTAGTTATATATTCTATGGATACAAACATATCTAGTTTTGGTTGCAGTGCTATTGACTAAGATGGAAAAAGTTCTGTTAGAAGCAAAACAAGTGATCCTTACTCAAGATTGCAACTGACAACTAGCAAACAAGGAGTGTTATGGTTGATCAAGTATCTGTTATGCCTTTGGATTCCTATAAGGTTTGTTTCTATTATATGCAAAAAAAGGAGTTTATGATAAAACCTGTTGTTCTTTGAATGCATGATGTTTTGTGAGTGTTACAAACTATTTACCTTATAGAGCTCCCAATATTAGTTTTATCTACTGAACAAAACTTACCTACGGGATATATTTTGTTCGGCCCCATAATGCACTGCTTTTCTTTTAACCTCTCTCTTATGTATCACTAATTTTTTGCTTATCTTTGGAAGTTGTACTTTTGGTTTCTCAGTTGTACTTTGTATCAATTATCTTCTGTATTCTCTCAGTTCTTAATAGTGACCTTTTCACACAGGGACATGGTTTCCGGAACAACCACTTCTCCATGCTTCAAGATCTATAACCTTGATTTATCAGTTTTTCAAGTATTCTGGAATTTGCTATTCTGAGGATTATGCATATTTTCTCTTCAATTTAGTATTCATGTGTGTGCATTCAGTTAATTAAAAATGAGGATATTGGAGAGGTGTATGGCAAGGTCACAGAGAAATGATGCTGAATGTTACCATAGTGCCAATATTATAATTGATTCCAGTCTCTAAAGCCATTAACATGTGTAAATATATTTTTTTTGTAGGTGGCTCTTTCCTTGAAGGTGAATGGTTATGAAACTATTGGGCCTTCTGATTTTTCCTGTGTATTTTCCTGTATTTTTGTTGATGGTTCTTCTGATTTTGCTAGGCTTTTAGTTAAGAACCATATGATTGCACAATTCAAATATGAATATTTCTTGTTGCAATTTATTCTCTTGAAAATTAATGACTTTATTGTTTTTTATACTTTATCAATGATGGTTGAGAGAAAATTGTTGCAAAAGGGTCCAAGGGGATCGAACCCGTTTGCTTTGGAGGTTGAGGTTGTATGATACCAAGTTCAATCACTTCTTTATCAGGTATAGATTTGTTCCTTTTTGTACTGCTTTGAATATTTGAATTGTTTCACCTCCTGCTTCCCCAACGCCCAAGGCATATTAAGTGTTTTAAAATATTAAGCTTGTTGTGTGTAAGACTTTACTCAATATCAATATATGAGATGACTTCCTTTTTTAAAAAAAAAAAAAAAAAAAAAAAGAAAAGAAAAGAAAATTCTACTCATTTCTGGTCATTTAAGTCTCTAAGGATTGGGGCAGTTTATATCTACTTAATTATAGAAAGGATGTGGAAAATAGAATTATAACAATTGTTAATTCTTGATAATAGTATCACATAGGATGGCAGGTTTGTTTAGCATCTGCTTGTTACCCTTGGCAATTGTGAAGACACAAAAAGGGTGTTCCAATCTATGTAAAAAATGGAGAAATTATGTTTCATGTCCAGTAATTTGAAATTTGTGATAGGACATGTCGTGTTGGCCTGGTTTAAGTTTGTAGGAAGAAGCTTCTAGTCTTGCCTAATTTTGATGCTAATACATTCTCTATGCTGTTGAAGGTATTTTACACCTACCCCCACTTTAGATTTGGCTTACTTCTGCAACTCCATCGCATACATCCCATCATTTATTGTATACCAAGAATGAAAAATTGATGCTAGTTTGTCGTCTGACCACTTGACATGTAACTGCATGCAGTTAATCAAGATGATTGTGAAGAAATGTTACTAAAAACGTCAATACAATATAAGTGATAAGAATTTAAAAAAAAAAAAGATTAGAAGAAGAAACGGTGGATGTTGCTGCCTACTACTGATGAAGTTGATGCGAACGCCGGCCGGAAAGAAATTAAAATGCGGCTTGAGAATAAGGCTACAAATTTCGTACTTTACATCGCATTTGGAACATAGATGAAGCCAGGACAAGCTGAACTCGACAAGATTGCATTAGGCATATAGCAATCTAGGCTACCATTTTTGGGGAATCCGAGAACTAAAAGAGGAGAATCGGATCCGGAAATTCTTCAATGATTTATATGCATGAGTTGGGTGAATATAAGATAAACAATTTTTTTTTTAATAATTTTATAATATAACTCTTTTAGAATAGTGGATAAAGTGAGACTGGAAAAAAAATCAAGTAAAAGAGAATTTCATAACAAAATTATAGATGACCAAAATATGCACATAATTTACTTAATATAATTTTCAAAAATTTATAAAAATTATGAGGAATTTATTTGACTAAAAATAAATATAAATAATTTGGTAAATAAAAATTATAAGATAATGAATTAAATCGGTAAATTTTATACATATTTAATTTTTTTTGGTTGAATATCATTATATAGTTAAATTAGTGAAAATATAAGAAAACAAAATTATGTGAACATTGTTATAATAATAATAATAACTAAGACCCAAATAATATAACCAGATAAATAAATTGTTCCAAATAAAAATATAATAATATTTCACTATCAATACAATATCTATATTGATATCTATTTGACTATTATTATAGTCAAAATATTATTTTGACCAAATCTTAAATAATATAAAAAACATTCTCGTTTCATTTTCATCATCTTTGCATGGGTTCTTGATTTTCTTTTTTTCTTCTCTGATTTCTTCAGCTGGGTTTTCTTTTCTTGAATGCTTTCTTGATTTTCTTGAGTAGAAACTGCAATTGTGATTTTCTTATGCTCTTTTTTCATACAAAAGTGCAAGGTTTTTTCAGAGTTTCAAATGTGAGGCCGTTCTGGTTATAAGATTTCTCTCTTTTTTCCGGTTTTGGATTTGTGTATATTTGACTGAAGTGTTATCTATGTGTAGGTGAGATTATCGAAAAAAGAAAAAGAAAAAGAAGGTGTCATTGATTGGAAAGGCTGCTGGAGATAGAGGTCTTTTAACCAATTGTTGGGACCAAAATATGGTGCATTTGCAGTTTGGGGATCTCTGGGCAATTTTTCTGTACCTGGGTTGCCTCCTTTACTCAGCATTAAGCAAGTCTATAAACTAGAATATATGGCTTCAAATACTAAAGTGGTTGGATTGAAAGTCAAACCAAATTCTATTTACTTTTGACTGTTTTTGAAATGATACAATCATTATATTTAATTCATTTAAATGAGATTTAACTATTTTTGAGTTTTAAACTTGAAAAAGTAATCAATCAATTGTTATTTCAAAGAAAAAATATGTAAAATCTAAAGTAGTTGTGTTAAAAGTTAACCAAATTCTACTTGCTTTTGAAAAAGTAATGAATGAACTTTTTATTTCAAAGATAAAAGTATAATCTATAGTGTTTGAGTTAAAAGTCAAACAAAATTATACTTAAATTTGACAGCTTTTGAAGAGATATAATATTTATGGCAAATTGGCCAAAAAGTCCCTTACATTATAATTTTTTTGCGATTTCATCCATTTTCTTTTTTTTTGGAAAATTTCATCCCTTATATTATAAATTTTGGCCAATTTCATCATTTCCGTTAATTTTTTTTTTGTCAACAGTTAGTCAACTGTTATATTTAAAAAAAAAAAATTTTCTCATAGGTAAAAATGTCATTTCACTATTTAAAAAAAAAAAAAATTCAAAACCCCCAATTCCACTTCCCCTCCTCCATTTTTCAATGGATCCAATCTCAATTCCAATTTCAGAAATCAATCGATCCAAAGGAAAGGGATCGTATATATATTAAACAAAGGTTAATATACACAGTAATGCACATGAAGTGCAAAGAGGGTCTTTGGAACGCAGATGACTGGGCTACACAAGGCGGTAGTGTGAAGACCGATTGGAGCAAAAGCTCCATTCATGGCTTCTTACAGAAACTTCAATGCTGATTCTTCTTGCATTTGGTCATCAAGTTCTTCTCAACAAACCGCTATAATATTATTCATTTCAAACATAATTTTATTACAAAATATATATATATATATATATGTATTGGTATCTCTCATGTAAAAACAACTAATAGTGAAAACAAAAATGAATCAAGGAATTATAATATATATAAACAATAATCACAAATACATTAATTCTCATTCTCACTGAGTTTTCCTAATTGGAAGATCAGTTGTTCACGGCACATTCTGGGGGAAATCCTTGCGGGAATCGCTTTGCATCAGTGCAGTAATTGTAAATCATATAATTCTTTTGAACCCATTTCAGTCTCTCTTGGCTCGTTGCATCCAATTCTTCATTTATCCATGACGATGGCTTGGAATTATTACTGCAAGAAGATTTTCCAGATGACCAAATGCAAGAAGAATCAGCATTGAAGTTTCTGTAAGAAGCCGTGAATGGAGCTTTGCTCCAATCGGTCTTCACACGACCGCCTTGTGTAGCCCAGTCATCTGCGTTCCAAAGACCCTCTTTTCACTTCATGTGCATTGCTGTGTATATTAACCTTTGTTTAATATATATACGATCCCTTTCCTTTGGATCGATTGATTTCTGAAATTGGAATTGGAATTGGATCGATTGAAAAATGAAGGAGGGGAAGTGGAATTGGGGGTTTTGATTTTTTTTTTTTTTTAAAAAAATAGTGAAATGACATTTTTACCCCTGAGAAAATATATTTTTTTAAATGTAACAGTTGATTAACTGTTGACAAAAAAAAAAAAATTAACGGAAATGATGAAATTGGCCAAAATTTATAATATAAGGGATGAAATTTTCAAAAAAAAAAAATGGATGAAATCGCAAAAAAATTATAATGTAAGGGACCTTTTTGGCCAATTTACCTAATATTTATATTTGATTCGTTTTAATGTCATTTAATAACTTTTGCGCATTAAACCTTTTTTTTAAAAAAAAAGCATTAAACATTCAATAATAATATATACATAAAATTTTCATATTTCAAGAATTAAATAATATTTATTAATGTTTTTATAACTTATATTTTATAATTAGCATGCATTAAAAAATTTTTTAGCATAACAGGAAATAAAAACAAGACACATTCTAATATTCTGCAACATACTTCTCATAAGACAAAAAGAGGAAAGAGAATTATACATATTTGGAAGATCTGAGGAAGGAAATCTTGATATATACTTTGGAAATTAACTTTATGGTCCTTGTTTTTAAATAGACGATATAAAAATTTTATTAAAATTTCATATCATTACTTATTTTGTTAATCATTATATATTTTATTGAGTTCAAATTTTATGAATATATACATAATATACATATGTTCTAACTATTAAATTAATATTATGAAATTATTGAATCATACCGTAGTTTAATAGATATATGAAATTTCAAAACTCAATATAAACTTATATAAAAATTGAAAAAAATTAAAAGAATAAATGATGAAGAACATTATGTGTAGTTATTGAACCGATTAAAAAATATATATCTCTAAAATCAACAATAAATTAATTTTTAATAATTTCTTTAACCATTATTTCTAAGAATTTTTTAATATTTTTTTTTTTAAAAAAAATGAGTTGGAGATTTATGAGAAATTAATGTATAAAAAAAAGTGATAATTTTTTTTATTATTAAATATAATATTAAAAAAAATTGTAGAGATATACAATAAATTTATTAAAGTTGAAAATATTAATATAAGAAAATAAAAGGTTGAAAAATACTTTTTAAAAAAACTTAGAGCTTAAAAAATGAACTTTTGTAATCTTACAAAATAATAATAATAATAATAATTGGTTACAAATAATAAAAAAAAAATTGAAATAAAAAATGGTTAAAAATAATATTAAATTAATATAAAATTAAGATAAAAAATGGATGTGAAAAAAATCAATAAATTAATTAATTTTTTAAAAAATAAAAGTCATGAAGCATTTAATTGAGAATAAAAGACAAAAAAAACCTTAAACGTTCAATTTAATTACAATGATTCTAATAAAATAAAAAGTTAAGAAAAAAAATTTAAAATTATTAAGCATTAATTGAGAATAAAAGATAAAAAACCCTTAAAATTTAATTTAATTACAATGATGTGATTAGAAATAATTTTTCTAGTTTATGATTTTCAATTTTGATATGTGATTAAATTCTTTTAAAGATGTGATAAGGTTATGAGTAGATGCCACATAAAACCATAAACATGCATGTTAATGTTGGATATAATATATATATATTTTTTTTTGGTGAATAATGTTGGATATAATATTATCACTTGGCTTTTGGACTCCTTAATAATATATATAATATACACATAGATTAATTTATATTAATATAATTAAATTTACACATAGTATATGAGGTGGTAATATTAAATTTGATATAAAAGTTCAATATAGTGAATTAGGATTGAGGATAAATAATTATATACTCAAAATGGATTGATTTATTTAATGATAAACAATTCAAATATATTTTTCACTAAGGCATATTCACGGTTCACTTCTTTATTTTAAAAGAAAATCTAATATTTTACTTTTAAAATAATAATAAAAATATTTCCTAATAAATTTATTTTACTTAGACTTTTAGAAAAAAAGAGAAAAAGGACTGACTGGAATTTAGCCGTTAGATATGGACTCTGTTTCCATTTATTTCTTTTCTTTCCTTTTTTTTCACTCTTTCTCTGCATGCGCCATTTGAGGGTTTTCTTTTCTTTTCTTTCTTTCTCTGCAATTAATGGTGTCATTTGGGGTTTTGTTTTCTTTCACTCTGAATTTTCTTTTTTTCTTTGCAATTGATGACGCTGGGGGTTTTGATTTCAATCTGCAGAAGATCTGCGGAAGGAAATCTTGATAAATACTTTGGAAATTAACTAATTTGAATTTTAATATCAAGAATTGGATGCATTATTTCGGATCCTTCCAACGGTAAAAAATCAAGAATTAGAACGATAAGAAATCAAGAAAATGGATTGGGTCTCGCGTCATTCTAGTCAACCTGTTCTGCAAGGGTGTCGCCGGAGGAATTTGTTTCTTCCAGAGTTTTGCAGTGTTCTTTTCTCTGTCGTTCCTTTTCCTTTTTTTCCGTTAATAGAATAGAAAATGTCCCAATTTTAGAAGGTGGCATTCTCTTCTATTCCGCCTCTTATCGTCCGGGTACTCTTTATGTGTGTGTTCTTAGGTTCAAGAATATCATCAAGAAGGTAAGATCTTTAAGAAGTTAGAGATTCAAGAACTTCAAAATTATTAAAGAATTTCACGATTACTTCAGGTATGATTCTTTTTTCCTTTCACAAAGATGGTAATTTTTTTAGGTATTTGATGTGTTGGTAAATTCCCAACATTATAAATCTTTTTTAACCTTTATCATGAAATAATGAAATTGTGGTGCTGTAAATCTTTTTTAACCTTTATCAACATTATAATTCTAATTTTTGTAAATCTTGATACTCTCCCTTAGTCTATTTTTTGCGAGAGTGGAGACCCTTCTGTAAATCCCCTGGATGATTCTAATATTAATGGCTAATTCTTTGCTTACCAAAAAAAAAAAAAAGAAATAATGAAATTGCCAATGGGTTGATATTGGTAGTGGTTTTCTCGTTTATGTCAACTGTGTATAGTATTTGAAAGAAGCTGGGTGGGCAGAAGGTGGGCGCATCATAGCTTGCACGCAATCAAGGAGACTTGCTGTCCAGGTTTGAATTTTTCCTAGCATTTGGTACATATTTGGAAATATCTTTGAGTATATTGATGTGTTTGGTGTTTTGTAAGTTTGAGTTCTTTATTTTATTGGAGGTAGTTGCAAAGAATGTGAATCAAGGATGCCTTATGTGTATCAAGATTTATACTGCTCTGCTGCGGTAGTGATCAATTCCGTTTCTCATTGGTTATAAGCAAATGTTTCATTTAAAACCAATGCTGGATTACATTGATCTACCTTACGTTTAAAACATATGTAGAAAATTTATGGGAAATGGAGCTTTTGAATATGGTAAATCCTCTTAACCTTTTTGTTTCTTAGTGATTGTTAAGATAATATCTCTTGACCTCCTTCCTTATTTTGGTTGTCTTCCCTTTCCATTGCTTGAAGTGTGAATTACAGTTTCATCTTTGACTTTTAGTGATTTGCGCTACCAATAGCATGTTCAAAAAGCTTGTGTTATAGAATTTACGTGATGGAGGTTGTCTATGTGCAGTCCGTTGCTTCAAGGGTTGCTGAAGAAATGGGTGTTAAACTTGGTCAAGAAGTTGGTTATACAATTCGATTTGAAGATATATCAAATACAGTGAGATCTCATGCTTTCACTTCTATGAAATACAAGAAGTTTTCTTTAAAATGATCTGTCCTACAGTTTAACTATTTTTCTATGCTTAGTGGTAACATCATTGTTTGGCATCACAGGACTTAACTAGGATCAAGTTTCTCACAGATGGAGTGTTGCTGAGGGAAATGATGGATGATCCTCTTCTATGCAAGTATAGGTATTAACCAACTACTATCCATGCCAGATTTCTTTTTTCTTCTCAATTTGCTTACCAACTCATCACTTTGGTCACTTCTACTTAAGCTTAAAACTGTTTTTTTTTTTTTTTTTTTTTTTCTTTTGTGATGCAGTGTTATAGTGGTAGATGAAGCTCATGAAAGATCTCTCTCAACAGACATTTCATTAGGACTCCTGAAAAAGGTATCCTTGATGATGAAGTATAAGTGCCATGCTTTAGTGGTCTGTGCTGATAGTGAACTACCATATTTGGCAACTCAGATACAAAACGTCGGCCAGATCTACATCTTATCATCTCATCAGCAACAATTGAAGCAAAGTCCATGGCTTCTTATTTCTCTACCAGGTTCTATTTTTAATATTTGACTGGGATGATATTTACTATTAAACCTCTTTCATATATTTGTACATGTTTTTGGCCTAAGTGGCATTTGAATTGTTTTCAGGTATCCTTAAGCAAACAAATGTAAGGAAACAGAAGAAAAAAGGGGGAAAAAATTGAACTTGTAGAGGATGTTTGATTCTCTTTGCTTTGTTTACATGTACTCCTAGTTTGAAGAACACCATGTAATCAAAGCTTTATTGAAACAGTTTACTTTTGCTGACTTTTCAGAGAATTTGTCCCTCACAGAAGAAAAATGAGTAATACTAATAAGATAGTATAGAATAGAGCTATTCAAGATCATAAGAAGCAATAGAAGAAAAAAACCACAGTTACTAGCAATCCTTAATTTTTACTGTTGTTTCCTAAATATTGTTATCTTTTATTGTATTGCTTTACACACACAAATATCTTCAAGATCATTTGCTACTATATCTTGGCTCTAGCAGTTTATGCCTAACTGGAATATTCTTCAAACTTCGAGCTGATCTGGTGTAGTGTCAGATAAGATTTTAAGTGTTCTTTGTAGTTGTCCTGCTAAAGCTGTGGTCATTTGTTGAGCAGACTTTTAAGCAGAAGATCAGGTTGTGGATGCATTGTTCTTTTGAGTATTCTGTTATGGATGTTTTTCTCAACAGTTACACCATCTTGTTTGTATGTTCTTATAAGCTTACACTTTATAAGCAAATCCCAAATCTAGTAAAAAGCACCGCCATGTATCAGAAAATATGGATAATGGGCCAAGCACATAGGCGGCCATTTTATCAGTTGAGGTATGAAATCTTCTAATAAACTGGTTATTATCGTATTGTTCCCATGGAATGCAGTCTGCTTCCTGTTGTATTTATAAGGGTTTGGATTGCAATATATGATGCATGGTTGATGTGTTAATTTTAAAACTTTGCAGGGCAAAGGATTTAATGTGGAGATATTCTATCTTGAGGATCCTGCTCCAGATTATCTTCAAACAGCTGTTTCAACAGTATTATCAATTCATGATCAGGTATATACAACTTCAAAAGAAAATGATAGCTTTGAGCATCATATTATTGTCGTTCAGTGATTCCTCATAAGATCTTCTGCATCTTTCATTCTCATAGTTTTCAATCTTACCCTTTTCATTTGCCTTAATAATATCCAATGTTGTCTGTTGTCTCCCATTGGTAATCCTCCTAAGAATGTGTTCTATAGCACTAGGTATGGAGGAGGCCAATTATATTAGAATAGGTCTGTAGTCATTATGGCAATGCTGTTTATTTGATTACTAGGGTTTTATGGAAAACCGTACTAGGTAAGGTTTCTGTATGAGCCGTTGAATATACAAAACCAACTCTGATAATCAGGTCTCATGCACTCCCTAACCAGGTACTGGTAGTCTTCTTCATTCATGTGTACTTTGTCAAATGTAGCTCTCACATTTAATTTTCTTTTGCTTATATAATATTATCAAGATCTTGTTGTTATCCTAAATTCTGTAGTTCTGAATTGACATGTAAAATGATCCAGTACTCATGCATAAAATGTGTTGTCCTGAAGGAACCTCTGGGAGATATCTTGGTATTCCTCACAGGTCAAGATGATATTGATGCAGCAGTGCAGTTGCTTTCTGAAGAAACTCATACTTCTGGGAATAAAGGTGGCAATTCCTCTTTATACTTGTCTATATTTTGCCAATGTAAATATGTTTTGAAGGATTTGTATTTCACTGTAATTTTCCATCTAGACTTTTTTTGGTCTCCTCATTGATGCCTTTATTTTGTTGACCTCTTTGCTTTTATTTCTCTGTATGACTCTGTATATTTACTATCCAAAACAATATGCATCCTGATTCTCCTTTTTATAGGGCAATCTTTTTGATTGTACAATGACACAAATACTCTTCCTATAAAAGTAGGTGGGATTCACAATACATGTTGAGACATTGTATGGTATAGAAAGTCTTGTAACATTTTTTGTTGCCCTTAAATGGATAGATTGAAGATTCTCACGTGATATTATTTGTTCAATTTGTGGATTGATTGTTTTGCTGCTTTATTCAGGACTTTCACGAGTAGGACAGCTTAGCTACCCTTGATATTAATACCTAAAAACCATTTAAGTGGACTAATGACATAATTTTCTACTTTCCTTGTCAGATCTTATTTTTTCCCCAACCCAAAAGGGAAGAGAAAGGTCGTGATATCAAAGAATATTGCAGAGACATCATTGACATTAGAGGTGGTATAAAATTTTTTAGATTTGCATTGCTGAAATTGTTAATAACATGAGCCACTCTTTTCCTTGGTAGGGTATTGTCTATGTTGTTGATAGTGGATTCTCAAAGTAGAAGTTCTACAACCCGGCTTATTTTTTTCAACCTTTTCTATTGGGCATGTTTAAGATAAGACAATTGCTAATGAATTAGTGTATTACTATGTACACCAACAATGATAAAAGGCATTTGTCTTTCCAATATAATGTCTTGTTGTATACCTAATGTGGAATTGTGAATTGGTGCGGTTGTCTTGTGCTCCTTCCAAGACCCCTATATATATAGTCTTGATTAACAGTATTTCCCAGGCTTCTTCTCCTCTTCCTGTAGATAGGTTTCTGCTCCTTTTCTCTTTTGAATGAGGTTTATGAACTTGACTTGTGAAGGTCCTTGACGTTTTTAGGAAGTAAGAGCAGGAAGAGTCATGTTTTCCACGTTATTTGCCTCTTTTATTGCTTTTGTTTGGAAAACTAATCTGTTTTCTCCTAATTGTTTACATGTCGGGAAGGTTTTGCTTGCTATGAAGCCTTTCCCCTATGTGTGTTAATAAATGTAATCCTTGAACTTGATCCAATAATCCTGAGTCTTTGCATATGTTTAACAGATCTTAGATATTGAGAATCTGGTAGTGTCAGGGCTGATAGGGCTGGAAGAATACGACCAGGAAAATGCTACAGGTACAAATTTTCTTCTAGGATGCTAAGTTCTCTTCCTTTTAAAATTTCTGGAACGAGGTTGATCATCAATTTTTATGTCATTGGTATTCATTCTTCTGTAGCATGATTGAATTGGAAGCTTCTAAAAATAGATTTTATTTGCAGCCACATCTTATTGCATAATGATGGTTTAACATGCAGACGCTGATCTTTCTGTGTTTTATTTATTGGAACTTGCAGTTGTACATTTGCAAGTATAGACCATATCTTGATGATTACTTTGAATTGTTTGATTCTTTAGAATTGTAATGTCTGCTCATCAATTTTAGCCATTCCCTGCTCTTTTACAACTGCAAGTTCCTGTGCTTAACTTATCCATTTTCACGCTCCTGAGTATTTTGTAAGTTTTTATGATCCAATGCCCCAGATAATTTATGCAAAATATTTGTATCATGCTTTATTGCTCTTGCTAAGTATGGTTAGCCCTAGTAAATGAAAAGAACAATTAAAGAGGATGTGGTATTTGTTGTAGACTGAAGTGATTATGCCAGTCTTTTATATATAAAGTGAGAAGCCTTTAGTGAGTTAATAGAGTAAAGTGGGTAGCTATGTTCTTTAATAACTTTGATGCTGTATTTTTAGGCTAAATAGCCATATATATACCTAAACCAACCAATCTCGTATATCAGCTTCATTAATGAGTTAGCATAAGTTTTCAATTAATGCACAATTTATAAGATGACATGTTTTACCATTGTATAAATCATGCAAAAACTTTGTTGCTTTTTTCCCCTTAACTATATTCTGTTCAAGAAATTATGTGTCTTTGTCCTATAACATTTACGAGTAACTTATTAATATGTCAATACTGTTCAAATGCCCTTTAAAATATCACTTCTTTTTCATAGAAAAGTATTGTCCAAATGGACTAGCTTTCTTTTTTTTATTTATTTATATATATATATTATTTTTTTTTAAAATATATATATATATATTTTTCAAGTTTTGATTATATTTTTTAATATTTAACTATAAAATTTTAATCTAAATATTCAAAATTTAAAAATATTACTATTTGCTAGTAAAAAATAAATTCTTCAGAACCTTGTTGCCAAAATTTGATTTTTATGAACTGTTTTGTTCCTTTGTTTCCTTCTAAATCACAATTGTAGCAAGTATTGCTACTAGTATGTTTCATCATAATCATGTTCTAGTGTTACTTTGGCTATTAGATTCACCTTGTATCATGCAATTGACATGAAAGTTTACCTGATTAGGCTTTATACAGAAGGATATTTTGTTAAAGAGATGTCTGCCGATGGTGTTCCTGAAATCTACAGATCAAATCTTGTATATCCAACTGAAGAAAACTGGTAAAATCCGTGAGTCGAATGATGATCTCTATTTCTTGTAGTCTTGTTGACCAGCAATGGAAGTATACTATAAATTTTAACTTTGAATACTCAAAGATTAGTAATGCAAAGTGTTTAAAGAGATTTTAGGTTTTTTAAGGATGCATTATATATCACATCTATGTTATTTTGTTGATTGTACAATGAACATAATAAGTAAGTGATGGTATGTTGATAATGATTCATGACATATTATTGCCCCAACCTTATATAGCTTGCTAGAATACTATTATAATGAGAAAGTGTTAAATACTTGACTCCTGAGCATCCTCTATTTATTTTGTTACAACATTTTCCTTGTCCACTTTCTTGACTTTATATTCATTACCAAAATTTCTTCTTTTGTCTAGAAAGCATGAGTAGTATATTCTTATGGTTTCCAATCCAGGTAGGCGGGTAGATCTTATGCATCTTTGACTCACTGTTTGGAATTGTTTTGAGTCAGAAATAATAGAATTCATGATTTCTTAGCTATGTTAATTTTTTCTTCCCTTACAAATTTTTTTGTGTTCGCATCTTCCTTATGCTGCTGGTGGTTTTCAATTGTTATATTTTTCAATTGGAATCTGGTTTTCAATTGTTCGCATACCTTGAATTGTTTTTACAATCCCTGGAACAGATCTTCTTGAGAGCACATATATTGATGATGGCATTCTTTCTCTTTGGCACTTGAAGGCATTAGGGATAGCTATAACATCTTGGGTTTTGATTGGCCAGAATCTGAGCTCACCTAAAGCATTGTTATATTCTCTTGGAGCAATTGATGATGATGCTAAACTCACTTCACCTACTAGATTCCATGTTGCAGAGATTCCATTAGTATGTGTCTAGAGTACATAAACTTTACAATTTGCTGAAAACTTTTCCTGAGATTTCTGCTTAATTCAATACGGAGTTGGTCAAATTCTCACACTTCTCTTATTATATTTATCTTATAGAAATGGATGATGATGCTAAAATCACTTCATACTTATTTCAGTTTGCTGAGATTTCTGCTTAGTTCAATGGAGAGTTGGCAAATTCACACTTTCTTATAGCTGCTTGTGATTAAGTAGATATAAACTCAAAATAAACAAGCACAAGTGACAAATTGCAAAATTCTTTTTCATTCATTTTTCAGTCCTTATCTTGGCATTGGAGTTAAAGATAAAATGACCTTTGTCTTCTATGTTTACCTTCGACGCCAAATTCATAACTTCACTGTATTAAAGGCTTTATTTGCTACTTATCATTTGCATTTATCCTACTTCTGTTAAAGTACTAAATTTGCATGATAGAATATTCAAATATTTGAGTTTCTTTAGGATTCAAACTTTCTCCTGAAGTTTAGTTTTAAATTTATTGTTGAGTTATGTGGAGAAAATTGGTAGTAGGAGTTTGCCCAAACTAGCTTTCTTGAAGGGGTGGAGTGGCCCTGGACTGATGCCTAGACCTATTAAATTTTACTGGCCTTTCTTTATACCCTCTCTGTTCTTTTTTGTGCATGATGAATGCCATATGTATTATTATATCTTGCCAGATGAATCAAACTCTCCTTGTAGCTTACGAATCAGATTCTCCAGTAATCTCAGTGGCTGAATGTATATCTCTTGGATAATGCCATTGTTACTTGTACTATTAATATTTGGGCCCGGGTGCCATTTATTTGTCATTGTAATGTTTTACTGTTCTATAGGTAAAATATTTATGCTTACTCTTATAGTTTTTTCTGATTTTAGGACCCAATGATTTCAAAGATGATCTTAGCTTCTGATAGTCTCTGCTGTTCAGAGGAAGTCATTACGATTGCAACAATTCTCTCTATAGAGGTGGATCTCATTTTTCTAATGTTTTTGTTTTAAATGCTAAAATGATACTTTAACAGGTCTTAGTAATTGACAGTGCACAAGCAATTACGCCTACAGGGGATTATTCATTCATTTATTTATTTTTCCGCACTGTTTTATGCTTAACATTTTTTTTCCCATTCACACTGTTAACTCTGGTTTCAGCCAGGGGATCGGAAAAGGAACTGGATGAAGCCAAATTAAAATTTACAGCTGCTGAGGTTCTTTTTATATGCTTTTTTCCCTTGTTTTTGCATCAAACTCAAAAAACATTATTAGTGTGAAAACAATAGACAGCAAATAGAATTAGATTGTAGGTGGTAATAGATTTTGTTAGTGACTAAAATCTCCCAATTTCAATTAGTGGGGATGCATACAGTCAATAGAGCTAGTTGGGCAAGATTGATTTCAAACGAAGGGGAGATCTGTTATATTTGTACATGACATAACCTGATCCTTCTTTTTTTTTTTTTTTTGGCTGATGTCATTTCTTTTTCTCAACCTCTTTGATATTAACTTTTCGACTCATCAATTTGTGTGAATTAATTCTAGAAGTCTCTAGATTCCAATTCTCTCCATCATCCATTATTTGTTGTCAGGTTCTTGATTTTAGTTTTTATTCATTCATTGATTACATTGCTTAATATTTTGCTGGGAGACCATGTGACGTTCTTAAATGTGTACAATGGATTTCTTCAGTCTAGTAAATCATCAAAGTGGTGTCATAAGAACTTCATAAACTACCACTCCATGGTAAATATGAATTTGGTTGCCCTAAGGTGTTTTATTCTCTATCTATACATCTTGAATATCTAAAGGCTTTTTGTATTTGTGTTACATCATATCATATTACTCTACCGACGTGTGTTTACCCCCTGCGTGGAAGAAGGCTCTGGAAGTTAGAGAACAATTGAGAAGGGTTACACAGAGATTGGGGATAGGCTTAAAATCTTGCGAGAAAGATATCCAGGTAAATAAGGTAGAATGTTCATTTGATTCTTTTTAGTGGCAGAAATTGTCTATTGCGCCAAGACCGTAGCTACAGCCTCCTTAGAATGTCAGAAGCTCTTTATTTTATGCACTTGTGTATTTTTTGATGAACAGAATGCAGAACCTAGTTTTTTTTCACTTTGGATTTTTTCAGCACGCTAACATAGCTTTCAGTTCAGCTCTTTATGCCCTTAAAGACACAAGAGATAAACTTCATGAGTTTTCTTTCCACACTGTTGAACTTTCAATTGATTTATATAATAGATTTCTAAACAAGTAACATATTTAAAGTACCCTAGAAAGGAAGAGTGTTCTATTACTATACCTGGTGTCCCCTTCTGAAACTCATCTACATAAGTGGTCTGCTAATTTTTGACTCGCTAATTTGAAAAACATCTATACTCAAAAAGTATTTTGTTTTGGTTGTTTCACAAACAGGTGAGGAAGGCTGTGACTGCTGGATTTTTTACCAATGCTTCTCATTTAGAAGTAAGTATAATGGCTGAACTTGTGCTATTTTAATCTCTTATTTGTAAGAAAAGAATTTATCGCATTGGTCTAACTTATTAACTATCTCTTGTGAAAAGCCATACAGCCACAATGGAATTTACAAGACTGTAAGAACTTCCCAAGAAGTGTATATCCATCCTTCATCTGTATTATTACTTCTTTTATTGTTTCATGTTATAGATATTTTACTCTACAATTAGCTTAAGGGTTGATATATCCAAATCATATATATATTTGCTAATTCTGTAATTTGATTTCCCTTTCAGAGTTAATCCCAAGTGGATTGTGTACAATTCTCTTGAACCTTCTTGGCTTACGGAGGAAGCACCACATTTTTACCAGCATTAGCAAATCCCATGACACAATGATATTCCCCTGAGATGCCCAGAGCTCAATGGTAATGAAGAGAAACATTTAGAAAGATTTTAAGATTCCCCTGACTGGAATATTCTTCATACCTCAAGCTAATATCATGTAGTGTCGAATAAGATTTTAAGTGTTATTTGTAGTTGTCTTGCTTGTGGTCATTTGTTGAGCACACTTTTAAGCAGAAGATTAGGTTGTGGATGCATTGTTCTTCTACTTTATTTAGGATTGATTGCTTTGCTACTTTATTTAGGACTTTCCTAAAAACCATTTAAGTGGACTAATGACATAATTTTCTACTTTCCTTATCATGATCTTATTTTTTCCGCCACCCCAAAAGGGAAGAGAAAGGTCGTGAAATCAACGAATATTGCAGAGACATCATTGACATTAGAGGTGGTATAAAATTTTTGAGATCTACATTGCTGAAAATTGTTAATAACATGAGCCACTCTTTTTCTTGGCAGGGTATTGTCTATGTTGTTGATAGTGGATTCTCAAAGAAGAAGTTCTTCTCTTTCTATTTTATGTGCAGTGCCTCTCTTTCCTCTTTCTTTGGATAAGTTCAAGTGGAGCATCTTATTCAGTCATCTCTTTTTTAATTTCAGTTCTTATTTCTCCAATTAGCCAGCCAGTGCAATGGTACTCTTTTACTCCTTTAATTTAATTCAATGCATAATATAGAGTTTTGCAAATCAAAATGGGGTTATTTCTCTACCAGGTTCTATTTTTAATATTTGACTGGGATGATATTTACTATTAAACATCTTTCATATATTTGTACATGTTTTTGGCCTAAGTGGCATTTGAATTGTTTTCAGGTATCCTTAAGCTAACAAATGTAAGGAAACAGAAGAAAAAAGGGGGGAAAAAATTGAACTTGTAGAGGATGTTTGATTCTCTTTGCTTTGTTTACATGTACTCCTAGTTTGAAGAACACCATGTAATCAAAGCTTTATTGAAACAGTTTACTTTTGCTGACTTTTCAGAGAATTTGTCCCTCACTAAAGAAAAATGAGTAATGCTAATAAGATAAGTATAGAATAGAGCTATTCAAGATCATAAGAAGCAATAGAAGAAAAAACCACATTTACTAGCAATCCTTAATTTTTACTGTTGTTTCCTAAATATTGTTATCTTTTACTGTATTGCTTTACACACACAAATATCTTCAAGATCATTTGCTACTATATCTTGGTTCTAGCAGTTTATGCCTAACTGGAATATTCTTCAAACTTCGAGCTGATCTGGTGTAGTGTCAGATAAGATTTTAAGTGTTATTTGTAGTTATCCTGCTAAAGCTGTGGTCATTTGTTGAGCAGACTTTTAAGCAGAAGATCAGGTTGTGGATGCATTGTTCTTTTGAGTATTTTGTTATGGATGTTTTTCTCAACAGTTACACCATCTTGTATGTATCTTCTTTTAGTGTACATGTTCTTATAAGCTTACACTTTATAAGCAAATCCCAAATCCAGTAAAAAGCACCACCATGTATCAGAAAATATGGACAATGGACCAAGTACATAGGCGGCCATTTTATCAATTGAGGTATGAAATCTTCTAATAAACTGATTATTATCATATTGTTCCCATGGAATGCAGTCTGCCTCCTGTTGTATTTATAAGGGTTTGGATTGCTATATATGATGCATGATTGATGTGTTAATTTTAAAACTTTGCAGGGCAAAGGATTTAATGTGGAGATATTCTATCTTGAGGATCCTGCTCCAGATTATCTTCAAACAGCTGTTTCAACAGTATTATCAATTCATGATCAGTTATATACAGTTTCAAAAGAAAATGTTAGCTTTGAGCATCATATTATTGTCGTTCAGTGATTCCTCATAAGATCTTCTGCATCTTTCATTCTCATAGTTTTCAATCTTACCCTTTTCATTTGCCTTAATAATATCCAATGTTGTCTGTTGTCTCCCATTGGTAATCCTCCTAAGAATGTGTTCTATAGCACTAGGTATGGAGGAGGCCAATTATATTAGAATAGGTCTGTAGTCATTATGGCAATGCTGTTTATTTGATTACTTGGGTTTTATTAACTTTTCACTATGGAAAACCGTACTAGGTAAGGTTTTTGTATGAGCTGTTGAATATACAAAACCAACTCTGATAATCAGGTCTCATGCACTCCTTAACCAGGTACTGGTAGTCTTCTTCATTCATGTGTGCTTTGTCAAATGTAGTTCTCACATTTAATTTTCTTTTGCTTATATAATATTATCAAGATCTTGTTGTTATCCTAAATTCTGTAGTTCTGAATTGACATGTAAAATGATCCAGTACTCATGCATAAAATGTGTTGTCCTGAAGGAACCTCTGGGAGATATCTTGGTATTCCTCACAGGTCAAGCTGATATTGATGCAGCAGTGCAGTTCCTTTCTGAAGAAACTCATACTTCTGGGATTAAAGGTGGTAATTCCTCTTTATAGTTGTCTATATTTTGCCAATGTAAATATGTTTTGAAGGATTTTTATTTCACTGTAATTTTCAATCTATACTTTTTTTGGTCTCCTCATTGATGCCTTTATTTTGTTGACCTCTTTGCTTTTATTTCTCTGTATGACTCTGTATATTTACTATCCAAAACAATATGCATCCTGATTCTCCTTTTTATAGGGCAATCTTTTTGACTGTACAATGACACAAATACTCTTCCTATAAAAGTAGGTGGGATTCACAATACGTGTTGAGATTTTTCATTTATATGGACATTGTATGGTATAGAAAGTCTTGTAACATTTTTTGTTGCCCTTAAATGGATGGATTGAAGATTCTCACGTGATATTATTTGTTCAATTTGTGGATTGATTGTTTTTCTGCTTTATTCAGGACTTTCACGAGTAGGACAGCTTAGCTACCCTTGATATTAATACCTAAAAACCATTTAAGTGGACTAATGACATAATTTTCTACTTTCCTTGTCAGATCTTATTTTTTCCCCAACCCAAAAGGGAAGAGAAAGGTCGTGATATCAAAGAATATTGCAGAGACATCATTGACATTAGAGGTGGTATAAAATTTTTGAGATTTGCATTGCTGAAATTGTTAATAACATGAGCCACTCTTTTCCTTGGCATGGTATTGTCTATGTTGTTGATAGTGGATTCTCAAAGTAGAAGTTCTACAACCCGACTTATTTTTTTTCAACCTTTTCTATTGGGCATGTTTAAGATAAGACAATTGCTAATGAATTAGTGTATTACTATGTACACCAACAATGATAAAAGGCATTTGTCTTTCCAATATAATGTCTTGTTGTATACCTAATGTGGAATTGTGAATTGGTGCGGTTGTCTTGTGCTCCTTCCAAGACCCCTATATATAACAGTATTTCCCAGGCTTCTTCTCCTCTTTCTGTAGATAGGTTTCTGCTCCTTTTCTCTTTTGAATGAGGTTTATGAACTTGACTTGTGAAGGTCCTTGACGTTTTTAGGAAGTAAGAGCAGGAAGAGTCATGTTTTCCACGTTATTTGCTTCTTTTATTGCTTTTGTTTGGAAAACTAATTTGTTTTCTCCTAATTGTTTACATGTCGGGAAGGTTTTTCTTGCTATGAAGCCTTTCCCCTATGTGTGTTAATAAATGTAATCCTTGAACTTGATCCAATAATCTTGAGTCTTTGCATATGTTTAACAGATCTTAGATATTGAGAATTTGGTAGTGTCACCAACATCTAGGGCATCTGCTCGACAAAGGGCTGATAGGGCTGGAAGAATACGACCAGGAAAATGCTACAGGTACAAATTTTCTTCTTGGATGCTAAGTTCTCTTCGTTTTAAAATTTCTGGGACGAGGTTGATCATCAATTTTTATGTCATTGGTATTCATTCTTCTGTAGCATGATTGAATTGGAAGCTTCTAAAAATAGATTTTATTTGCAGCCACATCTTATTGCATAATGATGGTTTAACATGCAGACGCTGATCTTTCTGTGTTTTATTTAGTGGAACTTGCAGTTGTACATTTGCAAGTATAGATCATATCTTGATGATTACTTTGAATTGTTTGATTCTTTAGAATTATAATGTCTGCTCATCAATTTTAGCCATTCCCTGCTCTTTTACAACTGCAAGTTTCTGCGCTTAACTTATCCATTTTCACGCTCCTGAGTATTTTGTAAGATTTTATGATCCAATGCCCCAGATAATATATGCAAAATATTTGTATCATGCTTTATTGCTCTTGCTATGTATGGTTAGCCCTAGTAAATGAAAAGAACAATTAAAGAGGATGTGGTATTTGTTGTAGACTGAAATGATTATGCCAGTCTTTTATATATAAAGTGAGAAGCCTTTAGTGAGTTAATAGAGTAAAGTGGGTAGATATGTTCTTTAATAACTTTGATGCTGTATTTTTTAGGCTAAATAGCCATATATATATACCTAAACCAACCAATCTCGTATATCAGCTTCATTAATGAGTTAGCATAAGTTTTCAATTAATGCACAATTTATAAGATGACATGTTTTACCATTGCATAAATCATGCAAAAACTTTGTTGCTTTTTTCCCCTTAACTATATTCTGTTCAAGAAATTATGTGTCTTTGTCCTATAACATTTATGAGTAACTTATTAATATGTCAATACTGTTCAAATACCCTTTAAAATATCACTTCTTTTTCATAGAAAAGTATTGTCCAAATGGACTAGCTTTCTTTTTTTTTATTATTTATATATATATTATTTATTTTAAAATATATTTTTCAAGTTTTGATTATATTTTTTAATATTTAACTATAAAA
>JAHSUH010002765.1:0-51768 GCA_025388415.1 Cynanchum wilfordii
AAACTAACTAAATCATATGCAAAAACAATTAATACAAAATACTTGAAATCTGAAAATGAAATGTAACAAAGCTAATGAAGTGAATTAAATAACTAAACAAGAAATGTTGGTCACTAAACTAGCATTTCTTAGAATTAGTTTCTAAGAATGCTTACTACTCAACAAAAAGTTAAACTACATTATTACCTAAAGAATTCAAAGAATACTAGATAAAATCCTAAAGATACAAGACTAATAGTAATAATGGTGACCATTTATTGAAAATCCTATTCATGCACACTAAAACTAAATCTAATCAATAAATGCAAAAGAAGAAATCTAAATGCAAATCCATACCTAAATTCATATTAAGCACATATTAAGGCTAACAAATAAAAGATAGAAAATAAGAAAAACATATAACATCAATTCCTAACAAAAGTAAGTATCTAGATAATATTCTTCATGAATTGAAGGTATTATTAGAATACTAACTAAACTGAAAAGCTCCGAAAGAAAATAAAGGAATGAAGATAAAATAACAAGATCATGCAAAACTAACTAAGAAATGTAAGACAACTAAAGAAGATGCAAAACAAGTAAATGACAAGTAAATGAGACTAAGGTTAAGAAGAGAAGTAAACTAAACTACTCTAGCATAATACCTAAAAATCAAGATAAGATCTATAACAACTATCGAAAATCATAAAACGAAAGCATGGAAATACATCTAAGAACATGAAATAGAAATCAATCAAAGAAAGAATCAAGTTAGAAAACTAGTTAGATCTTATACTAACCATACCTAAGAACTAGTTAGAAAAAGTTAGAAGAGATTAGAACAAACTATGTCAAGTTAGAAAATAGGAAAAACAATTAGATCTAAAAATTCTAAAACTAAAGATCAAACTAAGATGTTAAACCTAAGATCTAAGTTATTCTAAAGGATAAGGATCTAAAGAATCAAAAGCTAACCTAATCTAAAGCACTAAACTAACTAAGCTATCTAATCTAGATCAACTAAAGTTAACCTAAATCCAAAATATCTAAGCTATATCTAACCAAAATCTCTAAGTAAAAGTTTACCTAAGGGATCTAAACTAACCAAAACACTAACTAAACCTAAAAATCATTATACTAAATCATCTAACCTAAGATCTAAATCCAAAAATCTATAATCTAAGCAAAAGAAATTCTAAGAAAATGAATCAATAAGAAAGCAAGAGAAACAAAATACAAGTAACAAAAGAAAACTACTAAAGTAAGAATAAGAGAAATTAAAGAATCAAAATTAAACTACTCAACTAAAAATAAGAAACAAATGAAATTGAATCATCTAAACTAAATGAAATAAAATCGATCAAGCAAATATCCAAGATCTATCAAAGAGATCGGAGATATTCTAAGAACTAGACATGAAAAGTAAAAGTTACTTGAGAATGATATCATAAAACAAATCATATCAAAATTAATTCGTTATAAATTTCACACCGTTGATGAAAATTTTTCCCAAAAATTACAACGAACTTAGAGGAAAAACATCATGAAAATTAATAGGATTCCCCGGCAACGGCGCCAAAAATCTGATGTGTTATTTGAGTTATATATAATATTAATATAAATATTCGAATAAATAGTACTAAAATAATAAGAATCTCTATGATTAAAATAGATTTGTCACTAATAAAATAACTCAATTAGGCAGAGCACCTATCGAAATAGTTTAGTAAATAAGGTGGTATTCAGATTTTACATTTATAAAAATCGTTTTTCCCTAAGACTTCTATTAAATTCTAGTGTGGAAAATATAATCAAACTAATTATGAATATGAATTGTGAATAAGGATCATTCAACAAGTAAACCAACGAATATCAAGAATGATAAGATTGAATTCTAAATCCTAGAAAGCAAAGTAAAGAACAATGTAAGGAATAAAGCAAGTAAAAAGTTTGGGAGGAATTCTTTGTAAAATATAGGTGAGATAAGAGGATACAAAATACCAAGTATAGGATAATCTTGGATCTAGTATCATAGCTCCACCAAAATCAAGTCTAAAGTAGAATCCCTTCCATACGGATCGTGGAAAGAAATTCCTAGATTAAGAACACTTGAATGTTGACAAGATCAAATCTCCCATCAATCATCCTGGTTCCGGTCCATCAATAGGAAATTAATCACATCAACTTGGCACTAATCGTATATCCTGGTTCCGGCCTAACAATTAGTGTTAATCCGAAACCACAATCTCAAATCAAAGCTTGTACTAAAGATAAAATTCAGATCTAAAGTCATCAATGAAATTGCAATTCGAATCAATAAAACCACAATCATTCAATCCAAGAACATCACAATATCTCAAGTAATTTGTAAAATAAAACCAACCAAATCTACCTATAAGAAATGTAGAAATGAGAATTCCTAAGGTTGGTTAACTAATTTCAAAGAATAACAAGGAATAATAGAAGAAAAGGGGAAAGTGAAACATAGACATTAAACCTTCTTCCTCTTCAACTCCTCTTGATTCTTCTTTGCGTCTTCAACTTGGATCTTCAATTTGTGTAGCCCAAATACACTAGAATATATTCAGTAGATTTCCTTACGGATCGAGGCAAACCTACCAAATTAATCCCAAGATACTCAATACTACAACAAGTAGAGAGTAATCTCTAAGAAAATTGGAAAATCAAAGTATAGATCTCTCTCTAAGTTCTACCAAACCTTTGCAATTACTTAGCAATTCAGCCTAATCAAACCTCTATCCAACCTCAAATAATGGTAAAAATCCCAATATTTATAGATAACCAAAACAGGGGTAAAATAGTAATTTTACACAAAAAATCTCTAAAATCTCTAAAATCTCGGAACAGAGCACCAACACGGGCTCAAGTGTTATACGCAACACGGGCTCGGTGACAATTTTATCACCGAGCGCGTGTTCTTCTGGCCGTGTTCTTTCTTCCTGTCTGGGCGTGTTCAATAGCTTGGCAGAGCGTATTAAGACTTCTTGATGGCCGTGTTCTTGGACTGAGCGAGTGTTCCTGGGCTGGTTGTGTATATCTTTCCAGAAATTGCATATTTAGTCCCCGAACTTCGCTCTTTTGATCAATTGACTCCACAAACCCCCAAAACAGAAATATCACAATTAAGTGCACAATTAACATATTTATCTCAATTTACTCTAATAATCCTCAACAATTATGCACAATTACCCTTCAAAAACATTATCAAATTTAGCGTTATCACCATTATTACAGCTCTTTTTCTTTCAAATCTGCACAATAAAATTTCTTCCTAAACCCCTACAAAAGATTAGGAGATGAAATAAAATAAATAAGTAGAAGAATACAATAATTCAACATACAAAAATAAATAAATATAAAGAAAAGAAAAACAGCTAGAAAATAAATGAAATGAAATTAAGATGGACGGAATTTTTGTGAAACAAAATTGAATTGAGTGTATGCATGCTTATCGGGTAGCATAAAAACAGAGGAAAAGGCAGAGGCATAAATGTTCAGTTCTGGAAATTATACAAAACAGAGTAATTACAAGAGTTGTGCATATGTTAGCTACTGGAATTTGTATTAAAAACAGAGGAATTGACCATTATAGCTACTGGAATTTTCTGCAAAACAGAGGAAATTATATAATGAACAGAGCAGTTAGCATACTGAAATTTACTGGAAAAATTACAGCAGGGGCAGTAAGGTTTACTTACTGGAATTTCGCACAAGAAAAGAACAAAGCATGCAATATCTACTGGATTAAATACAAGGCAGCAGTACATAAAAATCTGCCACTGGACGAAAATTTAGTGAACAAATATACACAAAAATCATCTAGCTACTGGAAATTGAAAAACAAAAGAAATGAGATTACATACAACTAACGTATCTAATGCCCTAATTACAATACCATGCAAAATGAATTTACAAAGAAACTATATATTAACCTACTGGAAAATGTAAACCTAAAAACCATGCAAAAACAAAGAAAACAAAGAACAAAATTCTACCTACTGGGAATTGGATTACATTATATATACATCAATTCCTATAGTAAAGTGCATGCAAAAAGAACTACTGTACACTACAATTAGAATATATACGTATATATATATAAGCCATGCAAACTATAGAAACCATGCATACTGTATAAGAGAAAATGTAAAAAGCAAATTCCACTAACAAGTAAATATGCAACTAGTATATATACATAAGCATGCAAATTGGTACAAAGAAAAAGTGTAACTCTTGAGAGTACATCTACTGTTTATGTATTATACACACTATACTATACATAATAGAATCATGCAGAACTAATATATGTAATCAACAAAAACCACGCAATGAAAAACTACCTAAACTACTATTCATATTTGAAAATTAAAACTAATCATCTTGAAATGTAGCATATAAATACCTACAAACATGCTACTGCCAATATCGTGAAGTCAAAGAAAATGCAATATATATAAAACTAATATACCTAAATCTAACTACTGGAATTCAATATAATATGAGACAAAACATCATATGCATATTCATACGAGTATATTAAATCAATTGCAAAGAAAAACAAAACATGCAAACTAACTAAATCTTATGCAAAAACAAAAAAAAACACACAAAAACTATTGGATTTAATATTCAGCAGCAGTGAGGCAAACAAAATGCTACTGGACTGCCCAATTTTTATTTTTTTTTTCAAAAACAGTATACAAAAAGTAACTAATTAAGCTACTGGAAAATTGAAGTGCAAACAAAATCATCATGAATTTAAATAAAGAACAAACTGAAAAAAAAAAAGATTTTGAAATGCATTATGCATACAATATCTATATCTATACATTGAACATTAGATACAGTAAAGAAATAAGATATACATCTAGTGTATCTATATGTACTAAGTGCTATGTAAAATAAAAAAGAACAATGAATAAGTACTACCTACTGGAAACTACAAGTGGTAAAATATACATACATAAATATACCATGCAGAAACAAGCAAAAATTGCCTACTGTAAAAAATCAAATCATGCAGTACTATTCTATTAGAACATATTAACCTAAATGCCACGCAAATCATGCAAAGTACTAAATAACATGCAAAGAAAAACACATCATGTAAATCAACCAAAGCTACTGGAATAATAGTCTACATTTGAGAATTGAAATGGAATAAAGCTATTAGAATGAAATGTTGGTCACTAAACTAGCATTTCTTAGAATTAGCTTCTAAGAATGCTTTCTACTCAACAAAAAGCTATACTATATTATTATCTAAAGAACTCAAAGAATACTAGATAAAATCCTAAAGATGAAAGACTAATAGTAAAAATGGTGACCATTTATTGAAAACCTACTCATGCAAAAATCTTAAACTAACTCAAACAATAAATGCAAAAGAAAAAATCTAAATGCAAAGTCATACCTAAATTCATATCAAGCACATATTAAGGCTAACAAATAAAAGATAGAAAAATATGAAAACATCTAAAATCAATGCTTAACAAAAGTAAGTATCTAGATAATAATCTTCATGAATTGAAGATATTATTAGAATACTAACTAAACTAGAAAGTACTTAAAGAAAATAAAGGAATGAAGATAAAATGATATGAAAATGCAAAACTAACTAAGAAATGTGAGACAAGTAATTAAAATGCAAAACAAGTAAATGACAAGTAATGAAACTAAGATTAAGAAGAGAAGTAAACTAAACTACTCTAACATAATACCTAAAAAAAATCAAGAAAAATTCTATTACAACTATCAAAAATCATAAAATGAAAACATGGAAATACATCTAAGAACATGAAATAGACATCAATCAAAGAAAGAATCAAGTTAAAAAACTAGTTAGATCTTATACTAACCATACCTAAGAACTAGTTAGAAAAAGTTAGAAGGATTAGAACAAACTATGTCAAGTTAGAAAGTAGGAAAAACAATTAGATCTAAAATTCTAAACAAAAGATCAAACTAAGATATTAATCCAAAGATCTAAGTTAATCTAAAGGATAAGAATCTAAAGAATCAAAAGTTAACCTAATCTAAAGCACTAAACTAACTAAGCTATCTAATCTAAATCAACTAAAGTTAACCTAAATCCAAAATATCTAAGCTATATCTAACCAAAATCTCTAAGTAAAAGTTTACCTAAGGGATCTAATATAACCAAAATATTAACTAAACCTAAAAATCATGATACTAAATCATCTAACCTAAGATCTAAATCCAAAAATCTATAATCTAAGTAAGAAAAATTCTAAGAAAACAAATCAATAAGAAAGCAAGAGAAACAAAATACAAGTAACAAAAGAAAACTACTAAAGTAAGAATAAGAAAAAAATCAAAGAATCAAAATTAAACTACTCAACTAAAAATAAGAAACAAATGAAATTGAAAACAACTAAACTAAATGAAATAAAATCGATCAAGCTAATATCCAAGATCTATCAAAGAGATCAAAGACATTCTAAGAAATAGACATGAAAAGTAAAAGTTACTTGAGAATGATATCATAAAACAAATCATATCAAAATTAATTCGTTATAAATTTCACACCGTTGATGAAAATTTTTCCCAAAAATTACAACGAATTTAGAGGAAAAACATCACGAAAATTAATAGGACTCTTCGGCAGCGGCGCCAAAAATCCGATGTGTATTTGAGTTATATATAATATTAATATAAATAATCGAATAAATAATACTAAAAATAATAGGAATCTTCAAAGTTAAAATAGGTTTGTCACTAATAAAATAACTCAATTAGGCAGAGCACCTATCGAAATAGTTTAGTAAATATAGTAGTATTCAGATTTTAAATTTATAAAAATCGTTTTTCCCTTGGACTTCTATTAAATTCTAGTGTGGAAAATATAATCAAACTAATTATGAATATGATTTGTGAATAAGGATCATTCAACAAGTAAATCAACCAATATCAAGAATGATAAGACTGAATTCTAAATCTAGAAAGCAAATTAAATGAACAATGTAAGGAATAAAGCAAGTAAAAAGGTTGGGAGGAATTCTTAGTAAAATATAGGTGAGATAAGAGCATACAAAATACCAAGTATAGGATAATCTTGGATCTAGTATCATAGCTCCACCAAATTCAAGTCTAAAGTAGAATCTCTTCCATACGGATCGTGGCAAGAAATTCCTAGATTAAGAACACTTGAATGTTGACAAGATCAAATCTCCCATCAATCATCCTAGTCCGGTCCATCAAAAGGAAACTAATCACATCAACTTGGCACCAATCGTATATCCTGGTCCCGGCCTAACAATTAGTGTTAATCCGAAACCACAATCTCAAATCAAAGCTTGTACTAAAGATAAAATTCAGATCTAAAGTCATCAATGAAATTGCAATTCGAATTAATAAAACCACAATCATTCAATCCAAGAACATCACAATATCTCAAGTAATTTGTAAAATAAAACCAACCAAATCTACCTATAAGAAATGTAGAAATGAGAATTCCTAAGGTTGGTTAACTAATTACAAAGAATAACAAGGAATAATAGAAGAAAAGGGGAAAGTGAAACATAGACATTAAACATTCTTCCTCTTCAACTCCTTCTCTTGATTCTTGTTTGCTTCTTCAACTTGGATCTTCAATTTGTGTAGCCCAAATACCCTAGAATATATTCAGTAGATCTCCTTACGGATTGAGGCAAACCTACCTAATTAATCCCAAGATACTCAATACTACAACAAGTAGAGAGTAATCTCTAAGAAAATTGGAAAATCAAAGTATAGATCTCTCTCTAAGTTCTACCAAACCTTTACAATTACTTAGCTATTCAGCCTAATCAAAACCTTAATCCAACCTTAAATAATGGTAAAAATCCCAATATTTATAGATAACCAAAACAGGGGTAAAATAGTAATTTTACACAAAATTCTCTAAAATCTCGGAACAGAGCCAAACACGGGCTCGGTGGTATACGTAACACGGGCTCGGTGACGGGTTTATCACCGAGCGCGTGTTGCTTCCGGACGTGTTATTCCTTCTTCTTGGGTGTGTTCTTTCACCGAGCATGTGTTCTAAAGCTTGTCGGGGCATGTTCGACCTTCTTGCTAGCCATGTTCTTGGTCCGAGCACATGTTACTCGACTGGATTTGTATTTCTTTCCGGAAATTGCATATTTAGTCCTTAAACTTTTCTCTTTTGATCAATTAGCTCCACAAACTTCCGAAAACAGAATTATCACAATTAAGTACACAATTAACATATTTATCTCAATTTACTCTATTAAACCTCAACAACTATGCACAATTACCCTTCAAAAACATTATCAAATTTAGCGTTATCACTCAATTAGTGGTTCGATCGATCGAAAACTTCAACAACGAGACATAATCACAATCAAATCTCAAGAAACAAGTCACTTATTCAAAAAAATTTTATCAAGGTTTTTATCGTTTTGCTTAACAATATCAACTTTAACTACCCTTGTGACGAGTTCCACTCTGATGACTCCTAGATCCCGATGACCTTAGGGCACCGGGCATTCAATTCCCATAAGGAGCGGTGCTCGAGTAGCAAAGGATACATGCAAAACAACTTTTTATTTAACAATATTTTCAACAAAAAATAACAAAAATGTGGCAAGTCTCTCAAAGAATTTTCAAGTGAAAACGAAAGTCATTTCCATTCCCAAAAGACTTTACACTTTTCAAATAAAATGTCCAAGAGTAGTCCACTAATCAAAACAATCAACCAAGAATAGCTGTGTCAAAGATATTTCAAGAATTTCCTATAATCATGCTCGTATCAAGTATCAAAAAAATGAAACAAATTAAATCTCGAGACTTTCAACAATCAACAACCGATATCTATCACCGGCTAAGAATATCAAATTCCCAAACATAGTTCACAAAATAATCTTTTCAAGTAAACTAATTATTTTGAAAGATTTGAAAAATTCGAAAAATTTGGCAATTTTTTTGAAAATATTTGTAAATTGAGATATAACAAGCATACACACCTACCCCACAACTTAAAAATTACACTGTCCTCAATGTAGAAACGAATACCCCACAACTTATTTTTTGAAAGAAAATAAGAAAATAAGGGTATTATTTAAAAGAAGATAAAAGAATGGAAAAGAAGGTGCGGAAAAAGAAGGAATTAAAGCTAATATATTAAAATGAGAAATTTTCTAAGGTTATTAAAATTTATTTAATTAAATATTTATAATACTAAAGATAATATATAAAAGAATTAATTAAGATAAAATTAAAAACAAAGAAATAAAAATGAAAACTTAGATATTCAAATAAAATACCAAGAATTCACACACATATATATAATAAAAGTTTCAATTAATACAACTATGAAAAAGTACAAAAATCACCAACAACGAAAATAACTATAAAATAAAAATGATAACATAAAGAAATAAAAACTACTCCTCCGCCTGATGAGGTGGTGAAGCTGGTAGTGTCTCCTCCGGAATGTGGACCGGTGTGAAATGAAGTGGCGATGTCGCCTGAAGCTCCTCCAACCACGGACTGAGGCGCGGACTGAGGTGTGGCTTGGGGGCTAATCGCTGCAAAATCTGCTGCTGCTGCTGTATTATCGTCTGGTTCTGCTGTTGCAGAACCGTCAGCTGCATCTGCATCTGAAGTGAATCCCACTCTACCTTCTCGAGGTGCTCCAGAACAGCCCTCTCGAATGTCGAACGAGGTGTATCAGCTCGCGGTACAGGTGCTATCGGTGGAGGAGAAGATGATGACGGTTGCTGTGGTAGATCCGCAACGAGCGTAGAATCTCGGGGAAGAACAAGGAATTATCCGAGAGTCCGATCTAGTCACACGATCCCCATGCTCTGAAGGTTATTCCAGTCTACCAGAATAGTCATCGTTGAAACCATTGTCAGACCCGATCCCTCAAGATCGATCTGGAAGTAGCGAGCCACTTTCGTAATGAACGGGCCAAGTCCAAGCATCTTCTTCTGGGGATTTAGGGTATCCCGGGAAAGCCTCACAAAAATCCTAGTAGGATCAACCCGGACACCTCCCCAAATATGTGAAAGGAGAGCCGCATAAACGTACGTGACGACGCCGGTACTGTCCTTCTGACCCGTAATAGTGTGGGTGAGGACAAAGTGCAAGTACCGAAGGGAGAGATTAAGGTACAAAGCCTTCGATAGCGTAGAAGAATAGGTAGCAGCAGCTGGTGTACGACATATGTGGCTCCAGTAGACCTGAGCATCCTCATCAAAATCCTTCGCGGCAGTGGTATAGAGCTCAGTCCCTATCTCGTCCGACGTCCAAACTCCTAGGGCTACACCAAAGTCATTCTTAGAGAGCTCTCGATCAACGCCTCCGAGGCAAAAAAGTACCATATCAGAATGGCACTCAAAATACGCGAAGAACTCACACACGAGTTCCTCGTATACGAGCGCGTCTATCTCTAAAAGACGGCGGTACAAAGGGAAGGAGAGTTGGCGGAGCATCTCAACATCCACCTGCATCAAAGAAATGGTCGTCCAATCGATACAACAGTCGTGAAGTATCAACTTGCTCGCAAAGGAGTGTATATGAGCAATGGCTGACGGGGATGAGAAAGGAAAGGTAATAAAGTGATGGATGTTCCCAGAAATGAGGGTGTTATCTGTTGCCATGCTAGAAGTATGTATATATAGAATGGAAAACAAACGACAAGTAATTAGGCAAATGAAATTCGAATTTTAAAAGTTCTAGAGTTGCTACGGGCATAGGATGTAATTGCTACTCTCGTAGCAAAGGTGCTACAGGCGCAAAATTGAAAATGTTGTGCCCGTAGTGACGTTTCAGGGGGAAGTAATCGAAGAGATACTACGGGCGTAGCCCTTAAAGCTGCTACGCTCTTAGTACTTCCTACGGGCGTAGCGACGTGGATTGCTACGACCGTAGGGCACTATAAGAGCGGGAAAAATTTGAAAAATTCAAATTCCAGTCCCCCAATTTTCGAAAAGTTTTACATTCAACCCCAAAAACTTTATTCAAAACAATAAAACTATAAATTGCGAAAATTAATCAAATAAATCCTACCCAAAACATCCGGTAACTAACATATAACGTAATATATCACCTATACTAGAACATCCAGCTACTAAGAAAGCTATATAGACAACAATATTACGCGAGAATCACAAGAGACTCGATTAAACGAATATATGTACATAAGAGAGAGAAAAGACAAATCTGGAGGTCCGAACAAGCAAGCTTGGATCTTTATTTATTACCTAAAAAACCAAAAGAAATAAAATGAAAGTAAGTGAATAACGAATCATAATATGAAACAAAGGAAACAACAACAATCAAATATTAAACGTAAGCTCTTCAACTTGGACTTGGAGTGTAATAAATCCCTGATTAACATCAACTAAAGCCTTAGAAGTAGCTAGGAAAGGTCTACCTAGGATGAGTGGTATACCACCTTCACTATGCATGTCCATAACCACAAAATCCACGAGAAATATGATAACACGATTTTATATCGTGTTTTTATACATTAATTGTGTTCAATTCGAGTTAATTATGGAGTTAATTGGACTTAATTGAATGGAAATTACGCAAATTCTTTCTGTTTTTGATTTCGGAAGTTTCAGGGACCAAAATTGAAGAAAGGAAGAAATCATGGACTAAAATTTCAATTTTCAACACGGGCGTGTTTGAATGTCCCACGGGCGTGTTTGAATTCTCCCCACGACCCAAAACCTTTGGAAACCAAATATTAGCTCAATCAGCGATAAAAATTCTGACCAGAACAGTGTGAACAGTAAAATAAACGAAATTTTAAAATTTCTACCTAAACACACAACCAAAACGCGAATAAAAAGTGCAATTTTTACACCGAGGACAGTGCAATTTTCAAGTTGTGGGGTAGGTGTGTATGCTCGTTTTATCTCAATTTGCAAATATTTTTAAAAAAAAAAAAAAAATTGCTTAATTTTTCAAATTTTTCAAAATGATTAGTTTACTTGAAAAGATTATTTTGTGAACTTTGTTTTGGAATTTGATTTGCTTAGCCGATGATAGATATCGGTTGTTGATTGTTGAAAGTCTCGAGATTTGATTTAGTTCATTTTGTTGATACTTGGTACGAGCATGATTATAGGAAAATCCTGAAAAAAAACTCTTTTGACATAGCTATTTTTGGTTGGTTGTTCCGATTAGTGGACTACTTTTGGACATTTATTTGAATAGTATTAAGTCTTTTGGGAATGGAAATAACTTGAATTTTCACTTGAAAAATTCTTTGAGATACTTGCCACACTTTTAATTTTCGTTGAATAAATTGTTGAATAAAAGGTTGTTTTGCATGTATCCTTTGCTACTTGAGCACCACTTCTTATGGGAATTGAATGCCCGGTGCCCTAAGGTCCTCGGGATCTGGGAGTCATCGGAGTGGAACTCGTTACAAGGGTAGTTAAAGTTGATATTGTTAAGCAAACAATAAAAACCTTGAATAAAAGAGAATAAATTGAATAAAAAAATTTACTTTTGAATAAGTGGCTTGTTTCTTGAGATTTGATTGTGATTATGTCTCGTTGTTGAAGTTTTCGATAGACCGAACCACTATTTGAGTAATTTGCTTCGGGAAGAAATTTTCTATTTGGATCACTAATTGAGATAGAGCACACACTGCACTCGGGATGATTTTATGATCGTTTTTCGTAATTAAGTTGAAAATGATTTGTTCAATTTTATATTTCTTGATTTAAACATGAAAACACTTGATGAGGCATAGAAGTGAATCATTCTTTAAACACTTTGTTTATGAGATCTTTGAAAAGTAAACTAGTTAGTTTGAATTCTTTGAGAAAACATTTATGCACTTCTCTTCAATGATTTGTTTGATTCAAATTCCTTCTTTGATTTGCTTGAGGACAAGCAAAGGTTAAGTTGTGGGGTATTATGATAACGCTAAATTTGATAATGTTTTTGAAGGGTATTTGTGCATAATTGTTGAGGTTTATTAGAGTAAATTGAGATAAATATGTTAATTGTGCACTTAATTGTGATATTTCTGTTTTCGGGAAGTTTGTGGAGTCAATTGATCAAAAGAGCGAAGTTCGGGGACTAAATATGCAATTTCCGGAAAGATTTACACAACCCAGACGGAACACGCGGCCACCACGAACACGCCCATCAAGAAGGATGAACACGCCCTTCCAAGCCACTGAACACGTGCTCGGTTCAAGAACACGGCAGAAGGACTAACACCGGCGGAGTCAACACGCGCCCGGTGATGAAACCGTCACCGAGCCCGTGTTACGTATACACCGAGCCCGTGTTTTGCGCGCCTGTCCGAGATTTTAGTGATTTTTGTGTAAAATTACTATTTTACCCCTGTTTTGGTTATCTATAAATATTGAGATTTTTATCATTAATTGAGGTTGGATAGAGGTTTGATTAGGCTTAATTGCTAAGTAATTTTAGAGGTTTGGTAGAACTTAGAGAGAGATCTATACTTTGATTTTCCAATTTTCTTAGAGATCACTCTCTACTTGTTGTAGTATTGAGTATCTTGGGATTAATTTGGTGAGTTTGCCTCGATCCGTAAGGAAATTTGCTGAATATATTCTAGGGTATTTGGGCTACACAAATTGAAGATCTAAATTGAAGAAGCAAAGAAGAATCAAGAGAAGGAGTTGAAGAGGAAGAAGGTTTAATGTCTATGTTTTACTTTCCCCTTTTCTTCTATTATCCCTTGTTATTCTTTGTAATTAGTTAACCAACCTTAGGAATTCTCATCTCTACATTTCTTATAGGTAGATTTGGTTGGTCTTATTTTACAAATTACTTGAGATATTGTGATGTTCTTGGATTGAATGATTGTGGTTTTATTGATTCAAATTGCAATTTCATTGATGACTTTAGATCTGAATTTTATCTTTAGTACAAGCTTTGATTTGAGATTGTGGTTTCGGATTAACACAAATTGTTAGGCCGGACCTTGGATATACGATTAGTGCCAAGTTAATGTGATTTGTTTACTATCGATGGACCGGACCTTGGATGATTGATAGGAGATATAGTTGTGTTAACATTCAAGTGTTCTTAATCTAGGAATTTCTTTGCCACGATCCGTATGGAAGAGATTCTACTTTAGACTTGAATTTGGTGGAGCTATGATACTAGATCCAAGATTATCCTATACTTGGTATTTTGTATCCTCTTATCTCACCTATATTTTACAAAGAATTCCTCCCAACCTTTTTACTTGCTTTATTCCTTTCATTGTTCATTTACCTTGCTTTCTAGGATTTAGAATTCAATCTTATCATTCTTGGTATTGGTTGATTTACTTGATGAATGATCCTTATTCACAAATCATATTCATAATTAGTTTGATTATATTTTCCACACTAGAATTTAATAGAAGTCTTAGGGAAAAACGATTTTTATAAATTTAAAATCTGAATATCACCTTATTTACTAAACTATTTCGATAGGTGCTCTGCCTTATTGAGTTATTTAATTAAGTGACAAACTTATTTTAATATTAAAGATTATTATTATTTTTTTAGTATTATTTATTCGATTATTTATATTATTTATATTAATATTTTATAACTCAAATAACACATCACTCACCATGGTAGCTTGTGAAATAATGAACGAGGATGAAACATCAATCAAGGTGAACAAACATAAGTTGAAGTTTTATAGGGAATTATTCAAGAAAATCGAACATGAAGTCCTTCCGAGGAGAAAAGGAAGTCCAGCTTAATGACAGTAAAGAAGCGCTTATATGGAGGCAACCCTATTGATATGTTAGATTTATATCGTGTTTTTAAGGGGTAATTATGTTTAATTATGTTTAATTTGAAGTCTAATTAGACTTAATTAAATGGAAATTACGTAAATTTGCTTTGTTTTTGCTTTTTGGAAGTTTCAGGACTGAAATTGAAGAAATGAAGAAATCGGGGACTAAAATTACAATTTTTGGAAAATAGTTCAACACGGGCGTGTTTCTACCCGTGCTGCACCCCGTGTTACACCCGGCACGGGCGTGTTGCTACCCGTGTTGAAGACAATTTTGGTGTCCCACATCGAATTTTTACTGTTTTCAGCTCCTTTTCTACTCCTATAAATAGATGCAGCAACCAAGCCTTTGTCACCAACCACCAACACACCAAAGAGTGCAAAGTGCGAGAGAATTTGAGGGATTTCAAGTCTCTACTTCGGTAGATTCTCGGAATTACCCTCATAGTTAAAAATTTTCTAGTTATTATATTTTTCTTCTTAGCTTTAAGGTTTGAGCCTCGACCATAAGGGAGAGCTCTATAGCTTAGTTGAGAGGTGTGATTCTAGAAGATTTCATGGGCAAGACAAGGAGGAAGGCTAGTAGGGTTCGAGAAGAATCGAAGGTCAAGTCCCACCGTCGAAGTAGTGACTACGAGACGACAACTTTTCTTTTCCCTCTTCTCAAGTCTATTATTTTTCATTCTTTATTTACTCTATCTCTTTCTCATGGAATTCTTTTATTATTAATGATACAATTAGAGCTTTTATTAATTTCCCGGGAAGGATCCTGTTTGTGATTATCATTGTGATTATTATTGCTTTATGCTTTCAACTTAGTTTCTTATTCAATTTATGCCATGACATATAGGTTTGCATCTAGTTGAGCATATAATTGGAATAATTAATTAATTGACGGTTTGTTAAGGAGACCCGACCATAGGAGAATTAATGAATTTCCGGATTAGGTGTAATAACTTGCATCGACCATAATGAGGTTAGGCAGCCTAATAATCTCGAGTTAGTAATCAATGTAAATCTTAAGATTAACTTATTAAATTGAAAACTTAATAATTAATCTACAAAAGGTTTAGGATTACTTGCAACGACTCGTATTGAGGTAATCACATTAGATAACTCGGGTACGGTAGTAAATTAATATTAATCACAATTGCCTTAGATATGTTTAAAGCTACATTTTCGAATATGGTCATTCTAATTGAATCATTGAACTGAATAAGAATCCTAAACCATATATGTTTCAATTCTATTTATGTTCTAGCAACAATCTCATGAATTGATTCTTATCCTAGGGTTAACTTTTGTTAATAAATTCTTGTCATATCTAATAATTGCTTATAACTGTTGTCAACGTCTTTGGGTTTATACAATATTATAAATGTAAAATCGTTGATGCTTCCATGTTACTATCTGCATACGATAGGTACTTTGCCTTAGATTTTGCTTATTTAAGTGACAACCTATTTGTTTTGCTTGAATTAATCTCAATCATAATCTATGCTAAAAATATAGTAACCAAAATTCACATCGATTTTTGTGTTTTTGTTTTGTTTTTTTTCCTGTTCTTGTTTTTCTTTGTTTATCTTTTGTTTGTGTGTTTTATTTTAAAGGTGTCTTATGTGGTTTTTGGCGTAATTTATGTCTACTTTGCTTATTTAGAAACTGGATGCTCCGAATAGGATTTTCACATTTATATAGAAACTGGATGTTCCAACATAGGGATTACACTATTTAATTAAATGGATGTTGGATGTTCCATATAAGACATTGTTGTGTCAATTGATGTATTGAGTGGATAATGATTTTTCCAAGTATATATTTTACTGCATATAAATTGTTTGGAACACATTAGATTAAAAAATGGTAGAATTCGATTGTGCATGTGCACTTCGCACGACCGTGTTCATGGGGGAACTGTGCAAACTTTGCTACTCATTGCTATTCATTACTTTATTCCCTATTTATCTTTAAATTCACTCATATTCTCAAATCTCTTTCTCTATCTTTGTATACATATAGTTGCTATCTCGATTTATTCATTTCAAGAAGATCGGAACGTAGCTACTGAACGCTACAACTCATTTCCGAGAGGATTAGTGCATCATGGTAGAAGAATTGATTGGGAGACTCTTGCAATTCTTTAGTTTAATGCACAGATGAATTAATTGATGCATACTCTACAACTGTATCTTTAATGCGGAAGAGCTACTTACGAGGTACTAGTATGTAAATCTTCCATACTTTTTGAGCATCATAAAAAGTCTATTTATTTAAGGCTTGGTGGATATGATCATGATTTAAGTATGAAGAAGAGTAGAATTGTCCTTAAAATCTATTTGGGACCATATCACTGTGTATCATCTTGTTTATTCTATAAGGTCAAAAGCTTCTGTTTTTCATTCTCAGTATTTCACTGTTTGCATGTTATGCTTGCATGCTATTAATAGAAAGGAGAATATCAAAGTGTTTCATGACATAGATATAAATGAGTTATCACATGTTTTTAGACGTATTCTTGTGGACATGATTAGAATATTCGCTAGAACTGCTAAGGAATATGCTACTAACACTCGTGAAGGTCTTTTGAGACATAACATCATTAGAGTTGCTAGATTTCTTGGTATAGATATTGCAGTTGCAACTCTCAATATGGAAAGCACATCTACTACACCCGAGATCATCATTACCCTCCGGAACATGGACATACATACAAGTTGAGGGAATATGAATATCTGCCGAGGATGAGGTTCCACCACACCGCCACATCATTTCGATTCCAGCAGCCGCTGCAACCACTGGATACCTAGTTTTTCTTCTTTCCCTTTTTCTTGGTTTCTTTTTCGTTTTTGTTCTTTTTGCTTTGTTTTCTTGTTGGTGTTTTCTATTTTAGGATATTACTTAGTCTTGGGCATCTATCGTATCTGCTTTGTTTTATTGTGCTAATAGATGTTTCGGATTAAGTGTGGGGGGTATGTTTTTCACCTACCTTTAACACCGAGGATAGTGTTCATTTTAAGTGTGGGGTAGGGTGAGCTTTTTAGGGCCAAATTTTTCCCAAATTTTTCGAATTTTCTCGAATTTTTTGGCAATTTTAAACTTTTTGGGATATCCGATAAACTTTTGAAGCATAATTTACTCCACCTATGATAAAAACTATTTGTTTGATTGTAAGAGTCTTGAGGATTGAATTTGATTTATTCATAGAAACTTGATGCTAGTCTAGTTGTAGGAAATCCCTTTTATCTTGAGCTCATCTGATAACATCAAATATGATCATGTTTTGATATGTTAATTGTGCATGATTTGTGAGTTTTATTGTATTAAATTGAGATAAATTGAGTGATTAAGGGTTTAATTGTATTTTTTGCATTTCGGGTAACTTCTGGGGCAAATTAGCTTAAAAAGATAAATTCAGAGGTAAAAGTGCAACATTCTAGAAATATGCTACGCCCTTGGAAGCTGGACTACGCCCGTATGAGCTATACGCCCGTTGCCCTTTAGTGCATCACACCCGTATAAAATAACTACCTTCTCTACGACCGTTGCACTCTGGATTCTACGTCCATAGGACATAACGACATCAATACACCCATAGAGAAGAAAGGGCAACGCCCGTAGTAATGCTAGAATCACTTTTTTCATTGTAAAATGACGATTTTACCCTGGTTTCGGTTACCTATAAATATTAGGATTTTTTAGCATTAGTCGGATTGGCTAGATTTTCACATTATTTTAGATATTGAATATCATATTGGGTTTTCTTGAATTTCATATATTTTGGTATAAAATTTGGGGAATTTTCTATTATTTTGTTGATCTACTTTCAATTAGATAATTCCCTAGGTTGTTCTAGTGATAATTGTTTCTAGTTAGGTTGTGTAATCTCTCCCCGGTCTATAAGGTAGAGTTGTGCAACTTAATCAAGAGGTGTTTGGATCTACTTCAATCATTGATAACGCTAAATTTGATAATGTTTTTTAAGGGTTATTGTGCATAATTATTGAGGTTTAATAGAGTAAATTGAGATGAATTTGTCAATTGTGTACTTAATTGTGATATTTCTATTTTCGGGAAGTTTGTGGAGTCAATTGATCAAAAGAGCAAAGTTCAGGAACATGCGTTCAGACCAAGAACACGGCCATCAAGAAGACTCAACACACCCTTACAAGCTTTAGAACACGTGCTCAGTGTATGAACACGGCCGGAAGAACACGTGCTCGGGGAAAAACATGTCATTGAGCCCATGTTGCTTATACCACTGAGCCCGTGTTGATGCTCTGTTCCGAGTTTTTAGAGAATTCTTTGTAAAATGACTATTTTACCCCTATTTTGGTTATCTATAAATATTGGGATTATTACCATTATTTAGAGGTTGGAAAAGTGGCATAAGGTTGAGAGTTGGCTAGTATTGGAAGTGTTATGCTATCAAAGTAATTTTGTAATTCTTTTAGGGTTTTGAATTAGATCTATATTTTGCTATTTTCTATATTTTGAGATCTCTTTCATAAGTTGTAAGTTGTGAGAATCTCTTGTGAGTCTTTGTGTGAAGTTGCCTCAAATCGCAAGGAATTTCCTTGAAGTTTTGCAAGAGAGGAACCAACTCCATCAACTTGAAGATTTGAAGAAGAATAAGAAGTTTGACAAAGAGGAGGTTGAAGAGGTTACTCTTCTTCTTTTATTTGTTCTAATTTCCATCTTGTAATTAGACACCAACCCTAGGAACTCTTCTCTCTATATTTCTTTTAGGTAGAAATGGTTGGTATTATTCTACAATTACTTTGGGAAAATTATGGTTTCATGGATGATTGTTGTAGTGTTATTAATTTGAATTGCAATTTCATTCATAGCTTTGGATCTGAATTTTATCTTGAGTATTGAGCTTTGATTTGAGGTTGTAGTTCCGGATTAACACTAATTGTTAGGCTGGGACTAGGACAAAAATTAGTGCCAAGTTGATTCGATTATATTTCCTTTTGATGGACCGAACTAGGATGATTGATGGGAGATTTGATCTTGTCAACATTCAAGTGTTCTTAACTCAATGAATTTCTTGCCACAATCCGTATGGAAGAAGTTCATCCTTAGACTTGAATATTGGTGAGATTATGATAGTTAATTCATGATTAATCTTGCCCCTAGTAGTTTGTATCCTTCATTTCTCCTATTATTTCTTATGAGTTTCTACCTTCCATTACTTGCTTGATCTTCTACTTTGCTTTGTTTTACTTTGCTTTCTAGGATTTAGAATTCAATCTTATCATTCTTGATAATGGTTGGATTACTTGATGAATGATTCATATTCCCAAATCATATTCATAATTAGTTTAATTATATTTTCCACACTAGAATTTAATAGAAGTCTTGGGGGAAAACGATTTTTTAAAAATTTTAAAATATGAATACTACTATATTTACTAAACTATTTCGATAGGAGCTCCGTATAATGGAGTTTATTTTATTAGTGACAATCCTATTTTAATCTTGAGAATTCCTATTATTTTTAGTATTATTTATTCAATTATTTATATTATTTTTATATATAATAAACCACACATCAATCATTCAAGCTTCAAAGAGCAAGAAGAGGATTCAAGAGGAAAGTTGAGGTGTAGAGATCTTTCCTGTATCAATTGACAACTGGTTTTGGAATTATTTTCTTACCTTCTTCAATTACTTTTGTTGATAATTCTTGTAATCTAGTTTACCAACCCAATAGGAACTGTCTTCTTCTACATTTCTTTAGGGTAGAAGTGGTTGGTTTCATGTTATACTTTCACTATGAGATTGATCTATTGTGAGTTGATTGTTATGATTTCATTAGCTTGAATTGAAATTTCAATTATGGCTTTGATTTGACTTCCTATCTTGAGTTGAGCTCTAATTCGATTTTGTGGTTCGGGTTAACACTAATTGTTAAGTCGGACCTTGGATATACGATTAGTGATAGATTAGTTTGGTTATTTTCCTATTGATGTACCGGACCTTGGATGATTAGTAGGGATCTAATCTTACTAATATATTCGAGTTATTCTTCACGTATGAATTTCTTTCAACGACACGTATTGAAGAAGTTCATCCTTAGACTCGGATTTGGTGAAATTGTGATAGTTGAATCATGATACTTGATTTTGTTGTGAAGTGTATCCTCCACTCCCTCTAATGTGTTTAGTGAGTTCTTCAAATATTCAATATTATCTCATCCATATTCTTTACTTTGCTTTCTTTTAATTTGTTTTCTAGGAATTAGAATTCAATCTTATCATTCTTGATAAAGGTTGGATTACTTGATGAGTAATTCATACTTCCAAATCATATTCATAATTGATTTAATTATATTTTCCACACTATAATTTAATAGACGTCTTGGGGAAAACGATTTTATAAATATTAAAATCCGAATACGACCTTATTTACTAAACTATTTCGATAAGTTCTCTGTCTAGTTGAGTTTATTTTATTATTGACAATCCTATTTCAATCTTAAGAATTTCTATTATTTTTAGTATTATTTATTTGATTATTTATATTATTTTATATATATAATAAATTCACATCATGGTACTCCCGTGTTACTATCTGCATGCGATAGGTAGTCCGCCTTAGTTCTGGTTTGATTATGTGACACCGTTTTTGTGAGATTATTTGCTTAATTTCATATATATTTTACTCACTCAAAATACACACCAAGGACCCAATCGAACATTTATCCGAGTTCACTTCGCTATGTGATGCTTTTAAGGGAGATAGTCCTATTGAGTTGGTGATGCTAACCTTATTCCCATACACTTTAAGGGATAGGGCAAAGAAATGGTTACTTCGAGTTCCCACTGGTTCAATTACAACATGGGAACAATTGAGCAAGGCATTCTTAACCGAGTACTACTCAACTGCTAGAATCTTGGAAATGAGGAAAGCAATATCAAGCTTCTCGCAAGCAGAGGATGAAACCGTTGTTGACGCTTGGGAAAGAATGACGGTGTTATTAAGAGCATGCCCTCAACATGGATTTCGTGAACCACTCGTATTACAGTAGTTATATGGAGGAATGAACGAGCGGGGAAAGCAAATACTGGATAGGTTGAACCCTCAAGGAGGTTTTAATGGAATTAATGAGATAGATGCAACTAATGCATTAGAAAGGATGAGAAAAACAAATAAAAATTGGAGGACAAGTGTCGGGGGCAAAACCTCGGAAACAGCTAGCCAACATGGCAAACTCCTCTTTTGACGAGCAAATTGAGAGTATAAAGGCTCAATTTAATAATCAACTGACTGCTCTTCAAGGAAGAAACGTTGAAACGGTATATCAAGTCTGTGAGTTTTGTCAAGGGCCGCATTTTAGTGGTCATTATTTTGGCAACAAAATTCTAACTATTCCGGAAGAAATAGACTATGTGGATGCTGCTAATACAACACCTACGAAATTCTTGTAACCCCAGTTGGAGGAATCATCCTAGGTTTAGTTGGAAGAATAATGCTGGAGCCATGAATTGTCCAAGGAATTACCAGAATGCTCCTTTCCCGCAATCACAGCAACTGACATTACCACCTGCGAGAAATTTCAACCAACCTCAAGACCCTATGCAAGAAATGTGGGAAATGATGAAGGGAATAATGAACTCAAATAAGGAAATGATTGAATCGGGTAAAAAGATTCAAGAGAGTAATGAACAAAGAATGAGAGAAGCAGATGAGAGGATGAGACAGAGCGGATGAAAGGTTGAGGCAGACGCGAGATCTTTGCCGAAACACACACGCCTCTCTACAAACTCTAGAAAGACAAATGAAGTAGCCGACGAATCGGATTTCATAAAGAGCTCATGGTGCATTATCGAGCAATACCGAGAACAACCCAATAAGAGAATGCAAGACTTTAACTCCGAGATCCTGGTAAAATTCTACACCCTCCTATTCCCAAAAATTACTAACCTTACTATTTATGTGTAGGAAGAAGGAGAGAGTTCCAAGGACTCAACGCCGACGAAGGCCGAAAAGAGAAAGTAGTTGAGGAACAAAAGATACCCACACAGGGAGTATCAACCGAAGGCGCCATATCCTTCGAGATTGAAACAAAATAAAAAGAAGGAGCAATTTGAGAAGTTTCTACAAATTTTTAGTCAAATTCATGTTAATTTACCTTTGCTTGATGTTGTTTCAAAATGCCTAAGTACGCTAAGTTTTTAAAAGAAATTGTTAGTAATAAGAAAAAGCTAGACATGGATAAATTTGTTTTAAATGAATGTGTTTCTGCTATTCTTTTAAACAAATTGCCTTCAAAGCAAAAAGTTCCTGGCAGTTTTACTTTACCATGTACTATTGGAAATATTACTAACATAAATGCTTTAGCTGATTTAGGAGCTAGTATTAATTTAATGTCATCTAGTCTATTTGATAAACTAGGATTGCATAATCTGAAGGAAACCAGAATGTGTGTACACCTTGCCGATAGAAGCAAGAAAAATCCCTAGGGGAATTGTAGAGGACATACTTGTTAAAGTAGATAAATTTGCCTTCCTTGTTGATTTTGTTGTGATGGATATGAGTCATGAAAGTAGTATACCATTAATTCTAGGTAGACCTTTTCTAGCTACCTCTAAGGCATTGATAGATGTAAGCAGTGGTTAGATAAGATTCACTACAAGAAAAACTGGCATTTGCGACCAATTTCTGCGACGGCCACAAATCCGTTGCAAAATGCGACCGAATTTGCGACGGCCTCAAATTCGTCGCAAATGGCGAAAAATTTCAGCGACCGCCACAAAACCACCGCAAATTGCGACGGAATTTTGCGACGGCCAAAAATCCGTCGCAAATTGCTACAGAATTTTGCGACAGCCACAAATCCGTCGCATTTTGCGACGGAATTTAGCGACGGCCACACTTCCGTCGCAAATTGCGACAGCCTTTTTGCGACGGCCTTTGTAAAGGCCTTTTCGGTCGCCGCAAATTGTGATGAATTTTTGCGAGGGCCTCAAATCGGTTCCAAATTTGCTACTAAATTTGCGATGGCCATCTAAGCCGTCACAATTTGCGACCGATTTTTGCAACTAATTTTAAGCTATTGCAAATTTGTGACCAATTTTGCAATGACCACCAATGTCGTTGCAATTTGTGATTGATTTTTGCTATTGATTTTTAGTTGTTGCAAATTTGCCACCGATTTTGCAATGGCTACCTAAGTCGTCGCAATTTGCAGCCGTCTTTTGTGACCAATTTTTAGTCGTTGAAATTGTGCAATAGATTTTGTGACGGCAACCTTTGCTGCAATTTTGTGATCTACTTTTGCAATTGATTTTATATTTGTTGCAATCCGAGACAAATTTTGTGACTTCAAGTTAAGCCGTTTCGATTTGCAACCGAGAGAGGAAGAGAAAGTCCCCAGTTAAATGAAAAAACTAAAAGATCACGAAGAAGGAAAATAGCCCGTGAATGCTACATCGTAAAGTCTGAAGTGGGATTTCCTTGGAAAACTCGAATTAAGTAAAGACACTTTCTACATTTTTATATATATATATATATATATATATTAGTCAGTACTCCGTATATGAAAAAAAAAAAACTCCGTATATATATATCACTTTCACTAATTTAAGTAGACGATGACGTGTGCATCCTAAACCATCTCATTAATTTTTAGTCGTGTTCATAAATATAGTTTTTATACACGTCACACTTAATAATATTAAAGTGATGGATTTTATAACCATCGCAATTTCCGATAAAGTTTTGTGATGAATTTATTATTAATTTTATTTAAATATATAAAATTCAATATATTTTATAATCAAATTTAAGGGTTTTGTTTTATTTATATGTGTAATTATAATTTGATAGTTTAAATTTTATGTTTTTATATTCTAATAATATAGCAAAGATATTATAATTTCTCATTCGTAATGTAATTTTTTATTTATTTGTATTTAAAATTATAAAATTGTATAACAATACTCGGATAATATATTTTTGTTTATATTATTATTTTATTATATTAGTATTTATATAAATCAATAAATATTTGGTGAGATCTATTTCTAAATTATTATTTTTAAAATTTTTAATTATCATCGTTTTGTTTCCTTATTTTGAACTGGCATCAAAGTTTGATGAGATCTTAAAATAGGATTTTAGTTTATTTGAAAATTAGTATGAGGGAAAACTTTATTTTCTAGGTTTTGGAGGGAGAATTTTAGAAAATTTTAGATTTTTTTGGCTTTTGGAGGGAGAATGTCACAATGTGAAAATTTTGGATTTTGAATTTTGAATTGTTTTTTTTCTCGTTTTCTATTTTCACAAAATTTATGTATTTATAAAATAAATTAAAAATGATATAAAATATTGACTCATATATGCATGAACAAGTTAACTTATCTAGAATAAAGAAAGAAACAATTGGACGGGAGCAAATGCACCATTTATTTGATATTTATATTTTTAATAAATATTTATATTGATAATTAGGAGTCACAATAATTATTTTTATTATATATAATATTATAAAAAATTTATATTATGAATATTTTTGTTTTTCACTTCATTTAGTTAGCTTTATGCATGATGTTTTCTTTTTGTACTACATTTTTCCAGTAGGTTAGTGCATGGCTATATTGCAATTTTCTTTTGCGTGGTTTTGCATGAATTGTTTGTAGATGCATTAGTTTGTCTTCCTTGGTAGTTTAGTTTGCATTTAGTTTTCTAAAAGTTCCATGGCAGTAGCTTTAGTGTTTAGAATGCATTTTAATTTCAATCTCGTGTAGTACATAGCTTTTTGCATGCCATTTTCCTTTGTGCATTTTAATTCTAGTGTACATGTGTTCTGTTTTTTGTGTATAAATTTTAGTTTATCAGAAATTTTCAGTAGCTATGTGGTTAATTCCTCTGTTTTATACAAAATTCCAGTAGCCTCACTATGTATAACTCTGTATAACTCTGTATTTGCTTTGTAAAAAATCTCTTCCTAAACCCCTACAAAAGATTAGGAGATGAAATCAAATAAATAAGTAGAGGAATACAATAATTCAACATACAGAAATAATAAGATCGGGGCGGAATTTTTGTGATACAAAATTGAATTGAGTGTATGCATGCTTATCGGGTAGCATAAAAACAGAGGAAAAGGGTAGAGGCATAAATATTCAGTTCTTGAATTTGTACAAAACAGAGTAATTACAGAGTTGTTCATAGTGATGCTACTGGAATTTTGTGTAAAACAGAGGAGTTAACAATTATAGCTACTGGATTTCTCTGCAAAACAGAGGAAAGTGCATGCTGGAATTTACCTAAGGAACAGGGCAGTTTGCATACTGCAAATTTCTGGAAACATTAAAGCAGTGGCAGTGAAGAAAGCTCACTGGAATTTTACACAAAAACAGAACAAAACATGCCAAATCTACTGGATTAAATATAAGGCAGCAGTGATGTAAAAATCTGCCACTGTACTGACCGAAACTTTCAGTGAACAAATATATAAAAATATCTAGCTACTGGAAATTGAAAAACAAAAGAAACGAGATTTTATACAACTAATGTATCTATATTCCATTAATTACAATACCATGCAAAATGAATTTACAATACAGCTATGAACTAACCTACTGGAAAATGTAGTACAAACAGAAAACATAAAGCATTTGCTACTGTAAAGTAATTGTAAATCAAAAGGAAAATATATACAAACCTACTGAACTTGCACGAAATTGGAATTGAAGCATATACTGCATGCATTATTCAATCATGGAAGGTTTACAAACGAAATTTCCAACTATAGCAAATTTAAAATTAGCCATGTGACACATGCAAACTTCCTAAAATATCCATGCAAATGAAATCTATATAAAAGTCATAAAACTCATGCAAATAACAGATCATGCGGGCTAACTAAATGAAGTGAAAAACAAAACATACAAAAACTATTGTAATGCAAAGACAAACTAAGCTACGCTAAACTAATTATGCAAAATGTTATTAACTATGCAAAATGATTAAATGCAATCTGTATGAACTAATATACATACTTATGACATGGAAAGTAAAGTAGATACATGCAAGCTAAAGTGAAAGATGAATCACTAAAATACATATATACTCACCATGCAAAAACATGCAAATGTATATTACAATAAAACCATGCAAAGACATGCAGAATGCTTATTGTAAGATCAAAACATAAAAACCTAAATGCCATGCAAATCATGCAAAGTGCTATATAATAAAATAATTCTAACTGTTTTCACCACTAAACTACCATACAATCTACCCAATGAACTAAAACAGAATGAAGTAAATTGATTACATATACATACTTCTACTACTAACGTGAAAACAAAAGTAAACACAATTCATAAATCCTACTGTACGCAAGAATCTATAGGCTACTACCCTGAAAATTTTAACAAGCTACCTACAGCTCATGCAAAAAAAAAACAAGAAGAACAAGGAACAAACACTACCAACTGGAAATTGAAATACATTATATATACATCAATTAATCTAGTAAAGTGTATGCATAAAGAACTACTGGACGAAATTTTTGCAAACAAATGAAAATTCAGCATGCAAACAAGGACTGAATCTGGAAGAAATTTGCAATTCACCAAAGCTGTACATATATACAATTATATATGAACTACTGGAAACTACAAGGTGCAATTATAGTACATACATATATATATGTAAGCCATGCAAACCATAGAAACCATGCATACTGTATATAAGACAAAACGTAAAAAACAAATTCCACTAACAAGTAAATATGCAACTAGTATATATACATAAGCATGCAAAGAAAAAGTACAACTCTTGTGAGTACATCTACTGCTCATGTAATATACACACTTTAATATACATAATAGAATCATGCAGAACTAATATATATAATCAACAAATATCATGCAATGAAAAACTAAACATGCAGATCAACCATAGCTACTAGAATTCAACATAATAGACATACTATACACTATTAAAAAGATCAAAGGCATGCAAAGGCAGAATGTGCAAATCAAAGTACTTATACATTTTTCAACTATAATTCAGTACACTAACTATAAAGGAAAGTAGAGTTAAAGCAAATGTTGGTCACTAGAATTAACATTTCTTAGAATTAATTTCTAAGAATGCTTCCTATTCAACAAAAGAGAACTATACTATACAAATACCTAAAGAACTCAAAGAATACTAAATAAAATCCTAAAGATGCAAGACTAATAGTAATAATGGTGACCATTCATTGAAAACCTACTCATGCAAAAATCTAAAACTAACTCAAACAATAAATGCAAAAGAAGAAATCTAAATGCAAAGCCATACCTAAATTCATATCAAGCACATATTAAGGCTAACAAATAAAAGATAGAAAATATGAAAACATCTAACATCATTGCCTAACAAAAATAAGTATCTAGATAATAGTCTTCATGAATTGAAGATATTATTCCAGTAGCCTCACTATGTACAACTATGTAATTGCTCTGTTTTGTACACATTCTAGAACTGAAAATTTCATTCCCCTGCTTGTTCCTCTGTTTTTGGCAGTAGCCGATTGCATGCATACTTTCTAATTCAATTCTTTTCATCCATTTTCGTTCAGTTCTATTTCATTTCTTTTCTATTTCTTTTCCTTTGCTATTCAATTTTGCATGCTTTTCAAATCTTTTTTTTCTCCCTCCATTTTCATTCTTTCAAACTTCTTTCTATCTTATACATTTCATTTCATTCTTCTTTATTATTCTTTCATTCTTTTTCTTCTTTCTTTCATTCAATTAATTAAATTCATTTTCTTTTCCTTATTTTTTATTAGATTAGCATTATTTAATAATCTTATATTTTATTTCCTTTTATCCTTACTAATCTTTCTTTTCTTGTTTTATAGGTAATGTGATTTCTTTCTCTTATTTTTCTTGTTCTTTTAATTTCTTTACTAGATCGTTTGTAATAGGACATTTTGAATCTCGTAATTTCTTTCTTTCTTTCTTTTGTTCTATTCTATCTTTCTTGTTTGTTTGTTGAGAGTAAACAAGAATCAATAGGTTTCGCTACAAAACCTGGAAATGCAAGTGGCACAATTGTCCAGGCAATTTTCGGAACGAGAAAAAGGACTACTCCCTAACAACACCGAACAAAATTCCATCGAATAAATCGAAAGATGAAGTTGTTAGGGAGGACAAAGCGAACCTTATAAAAGTCTTTGAAGAATGAAGAAACTCGTAAGAAAGGAACAAAATAAGTTCCAAGCATGCTTGCTCGGAAACAAGATTTGTCTTTCTTCCCTTTCTTTTAGCGCTTTTATCGAGTCAAACTTGGTTTTTGGCTTTCAATTATTGTCTATATCGCTCTCTTAATTCCCGGAGGTTCCGGATAGGGTTTATTTGCTTTTTTTTTTGCTTTTTAGTTGTTTTTTTTTCTTAATTGTTTTTGCTCAGGATGTACTGATGTGAATTTTGGTTACTATATTTTTAGCATAGATTATGATTATTATTAATTCAAGCAAAACAAATAGATTGTCACTTAAATAACCAAAATATAAGGCAGAGTACCTATCGTATGCGATCGTAACATGGAAGCATCAACGATTTTAAATTTATAAAATATCGTATAGACCCAAAGACATTGACAACAGTTATAAGCAATTATTAAATATGACAAGAATTTATTAACAAAAGTTAACCCTAGGATAAGAATCAATTCATGAGATTGTTTCTAGAACATAAATAGAATAGAAACATATATGGTTTAGGATTCTTATTCGGTTCGATGATTCAATTAGAATGACCATATTCGAAGATGTAGCTTTAAGCAGATCTAAGGCAATTGTGATTAATAGTAACTTTACTACCGTACCCGAGTTTTCTAATGTGATTACCTCAATACGGGTCGTTGCAAGTAATCCTAAACCTTTGTAGATTAATTATTAAGTCGTGAATTTAATAAGTTAATCTTAAGATTTGCATTGATTACTAACTCGAGATTATTAGGCTACCTACCCTCATTATGGTCGATGCAAGTTATTACACCTAATCCGACAATTCATTAATTCTCCTATGGTCGGGTCTCCTTAACAAACCGTCAATTAATTAATTATTCCAATTATATGCTCAACTAGATGCAAACCTATATGTCATGGCATAAATTGAATAAGAAACTAAGTTGAAAGCATAAAACAATAATAATCACAATGATAATCACAAATAGTATCCTTCCCGGGAAATTAATAAAAGCTCTAATTGTATTATTAATAATAAAAGAATCCCATGAGACAGAGTTATAGTAAATAAAGAACGAAAAATAATAGACTTGAGAAGAGGGAAAAGAAAAGATGTCGTTTGGTTGTCACTACTTCGACGGCGGGACTTGACCTCCAATTCTTCTCGAACCCTACTAGCCTTCCTCCTTGTCTTGCCCACGAAATCTTCTAGAATCACACCTCTCCACTAAGCTATAGAGCTCTCCCTTATGGTCGAGGCTCAAACCCTAAGCTAAGAAGAAAAATATAATAACTAGAAAATATTTAACTTTGAGGGTAATTTCCGAGAATCCACGGGAGTGGAGACTCGAATTCCCTCAAATTCTCCGGCCTCTGCACTCTTTGGTGGGTTGGTGGTTAATGGCAAAGGCTTGGCTGCTGCCTCTATTTATAGGAGTAGAAAAGGAGCTTAAAACAGTGAAAATTCGATGTGGGACGCCAAATCTGTCTTCAACACGGGCTGTAACACGGGCCGGAACACGCCCGTGTTGCGTGTCTTCAACACGCCCACAACAACACCCGTGTAGAACCACTTTTCCAAAAATTGCACTTTTAGTCCCTGATTTCTCCATTTCTTCAATTTCAGTCCTGAAACTTCCAAAAAGCGAAAACAAAGCAAAATTGCGTAATTTCCATTTAATTAATTCCAATTAACTCCATAATTAACTCGAATTTAACACAATTAATGTATAAAAATATGATATAAAATCGAGTTATCAAATACCCCACACTTAGTCTTTTGCTTGTTGATGTGTATTTGAGTTATACATAATATTAATATAAATAATCGAATAAATTATACTAAAAATAATAGGAATCTTCAAAGTTAAAATAGGTTTGTCACTAATAAAATAACTCAATTAGGCAGAGCACCTATCGAAATAGTTTAGTAAATATAGTAGTATTCAGATTTTAAATTTATAAAAATCGTTTTTCCCTAGGACTTCTATTAAATGCTAGTGTGGAAAATATAATCAAACTAATTATGAATATGATTTGTGAATAAGGATCATTCAACAAGTAAACCAACCAATATCAAGAATGATAAGATTGATTTCTAAATCTAGAAAGTAAATTAAAAGCTAGTAAAGTAAAATCATGGATGAGATAATATTGAATATGTGAAGAACTCACTAAGCACATTAGAGAGAGTGGAGGATACACTTTACAACAAAATCAAGTATCATGATTCAACTATTACAGTTTCACCAAATCCGAGTCTAAGGATGAACTTCCTCAATACGTGTCGTTGAAAGAAATTCATACGTGAAGAACAACTCGAATATATTAGTAAGATCAAATCCCTACTAATCATCCAAGGTTCGGTACATCAATAGGAAGACAATCATACTAATCTAGCACTAATCGTATATCCAAGTTATCACTTGTCCTCAAGCAAACTACTAAATATAGTCCAAGAAAACACATATAACTCAACTAATCATGTTCATCAATTAAGCACGGAAGGTGTTCAACAATTCAAACTTGTTCAAAAAATCGGAATGGACTATCAAAGAGTGAATTACTCCTAATGCCTCATCAAATGTATCATGTGCATTTCAAGAAGAAATAATTCAAAATATCCATATTAAATCAACACACATCTAATCATAAAATCTCCCTGGGTGTAGTGTGTGTTCTAATCCGACTCATCATCCAAACAATTGACTTCCCTTCAAACTAGTAGAAAGATAGTATGTTGATCACTTAGACATCACATGACTAATTACAATCAACCATCTAGGGATCAAGTCACAATGCCATACTTATTACTCTCTTTTTTTTTTTTACATACTCTTTTTTTTTCAAACATATATTTTTTTCTTTGCAATGGGTCTAAGTGTTTACTTAACCATGTTAACTTTAACTACCCTTGTAGCAAGTCTCACTCCGGTGGCTCCCGGACCTCAAAGACCTTAGGGCACCAGGCATTCAATTCCCTTCAGGAGTGATTCCTAAGTAGCAAAGAACACTTGCAAACTACCCTTATTAAAATAAATAACGAGAAAAAAATAAATAGTGGAATGCTTCTCAAACCCCTATCAAGTCACCATAACAGCTATCACAACATCCAGATGGTCTAACACTATTTAACTAAAAGTCCAAAAGTAATCCACTAATCAAACAATTTCGCCAAAATAGATGTGCTCAAGATAACAGGGATTTCCTACAACTAGACTAGCATCATGTTTCTATGAATAAATCAAACTCAATCCTCAAGACTCTTACAATCAAACAAATAGTTTTTATCATAGGCAGAGTAAATCATACTTCATAAGTTTATCGGATATCCCAAAAAGTTTAAAATTGTCATAAAATTCGAGAAAATTCAAAAAATTTAGCCCAGAAAACCTCACCCTACCCCACACTTAAAATGAACACTTGTCCTCAGTGTTGAAGGTAGGTGAAAAATGAATACCCCACACTTAATCCGAAACATCTATTAACACAATAAAACAAAGCAGATACGATAGATGCCTAAGACTAAGTAATATCCTAAAATAGAAAACACCAACAAGAAAACAAAGTAAAAAGAACAAAAACGAAAAAGAAAACAAAAAAAAGGGAAAGAAGTAAAACTAGGTATCTAGTGGTTGCAGCGACTGTTGAAATCGAAATGATGTGGCAGTGTGGTGGTGCAGTGGTGGAACCTCATCCTCAACAGATATCCATATACCCTCAAGTTGTATGTCCGTCCATAAGTTTCGGAGGGTAGTGATGGTCACAGGTGTAAGAGATGTGCTTACCATAATGAGAGCTGCAATATCTATACAGAGAAATCTCGCAACTTTAGCAATGAAATGTCTCAAAGCACGTTCACAAGTGTTAGTAGTATATTCATTAGCAGTTAAAAACATGAATACACCTAAAAACATGTGATAACTCATTTATATCTATGACATGAATCACTTCAATATTCTCCTTTTTATTAATAGCATGCAAGCATAACATGCAAACAATGAAGCACAAAATGAATAATCGAAGCTTTTGACCTTCTAAGATAAACAGGATGATACACAGTGATATGGTCCCAAATATATTTTAAGGACAATTCTAAACTCTTCATACTCAAATCATGATCATATCCACCAAGTCTAAAAGAAATAGACCTTTTAAGATGCTCAAAAAGTATAGAATATATACATACTAGTACCTCGTAAGTAGCTCTTTCGCATTAAAAATGCGGATGTATGGTAGAGTATGCATCTATGTATCCGACTCGAGAATTGTAAGGGTCTCCCAATCAATTCTTCTGCCATGATGTACTAATCCTCTCAGAAATGAGTTGCAGCGCTCAGTAGTTGCATTCCGATCTACTTAAAATATCTGAAATGAGTAAATCAAGATAGCGATCGGTGGAGGATGAACTCTCTTCAGTGTCATAGCTGCAAGGTAGCAACTATATGTATACAAAGATAGAGAAAGAGAGTTGAGTGAATTTAGAGATAAATAGGGGATAGAGTAATGAATAGCTATGAGTAGCAAAGTTTGCACAGTTCCCCATGAACACGGTCGTGCAGTGCACATGCACAATCAAATTCTACTGTTTTTGAAGCTAATGTGTTCCAAACAATTTATATGCAGTAAAATTTTTACTGGAACAATCATTATCCACTCAATACATCAATTGACAGAAGAATGTCTTATCCGGAACATTCAACATCTATATAATTAATCAGTGTAATCACTATGTTGGAACATCCAGTTTCTATCATGCCATGTTCATTTAGCACAAATATACTTGTCTGGAACTTCCAAAATCTACTCAAGTAAGCATAGTAGTCCTAAATAAACGTGAAAATCCTATTCTGGAGCATCTAGTTTCTAAATAAACAGAGTAGACATAAATTACGCCAAAAACCACATAAGACACCTTTAAAATAAAGCACACAACCGAAAGACAAGCAAAGAAAAACAAGAACAAGAAACAAAACAAAGAAAACAAAAACATAGGGGTTGCCCCCCTATAAGCGCTTCTTTATTGTCATTAAGTTGGACTGCCTTTCCTCCTCGGAAGGACTTTATGTTCGATTTTCTCGAACAATTCCCTGTAAAATATCAACTTCTGTCTGTTCACTTTGAATGATGTTTCACCCTCATTCATTACTTCACAAGCTACCCTAGTGAGACTTGTTTATAACGAAGGAGTTTGTCCAATAGCTTTAAAACATCCCGAAAATGTTCTCAAATGTGAATCTAATAACATTGTATCCTCAAGTTGAAATTCCTCTAAATTGTCTATCATGCCAAATCCTATTTTTCCATTTAAAGTTCATTGAATTTCCATATTTATTCAATTTTGGGATTTTATCCAATGTACACAAAATGCTTTATAATTCAACAAGTTAGTGCAGGATGATTAGTGTACATAATAGTGTTGGACAAGACCAAATATATCAAATGTATATACAACAACTAGCATAGTATATCATTTGGAATTTCATAGCATACCTTTGTCCTCAAACAACTCCTACTGCATATTTACTAACATCACATATCATATAACAAATTTCAATCACGGGATGTTATAATGAGTGCAGTAGTGAAAGAATTCCTTTAATAAAATTCATGCAAAAATGCCTTATCAAACACAAAAGGAATAACTTTTCCAGTTAAGCATATGCGTTGTTTTCATGCATCTTTAAAACATAGATTCCAGATTTCACAAGCAATGCATGTATACAAAACACATGAAATCATCTATTAATTCCCTTATCATGTTAAGAATATAATATAACTATAACAGCTATTTAGAAAACATTAGAACATGTATGAGAGCAAAGGCTAGGATTGATACCTGGATTGTTAGTAATTGTAAGCAAAAGCCCTTTTGTACCTCTTTTAGTGCATCCAGAATAAATCTCTTTTGTTGCTTATTTAGAATTGCAATTATAACCAAGGAAGTTCTTACCTTCATCTTAGGAATCCATAGTAGAAATGGGTTGGCCAGCCCTTTCGGTTTCAATTCAAATGGATCCTCGCACGATGAAGTCAAAAATATTTTTAGGATTTTTATAGGTTTTTTAGAATATTTAGTTTTTATGGGTTTTTAAAAATTTTTTGAAACCTCTATGGATGATATCTAGAATAACTCCTAGTATGATTCTAGAATGTATTTTCTAAAATTTAGATATTCCTATCTTTAATTAAATTTAGATAATCTAAAATTAAAAATTTTAGGAAATCCTATACTTAGGAGGATCGAGTTTACTTTCCTTAATCAAATTATGTCATAAAGAATAATTACTACCGTTATCAAATCATAAAACTTCTAAAATTTTGATAAGGAATTCTAAAAGATTTTATGAATTTTCGATCCCCACAACGGCGCCAAAAATCGATGTGAATTTTGGTTACTATATTTTTAGCATAGATTATGATTGAGATTATTCAAGCAAAACAAATAGGTTGTCACTTAAATAACCAAAATCTAAGGCAGAGTACCTATCGTATGCAGATAGTAACATGGAAGCATCAACGATTTTAAATTTATAAAATATCGTATAAACCCAAAGACGTTGACAACAATTATAAGCAATTATTAAATATGACAAGAATTTATTAACAAAAGTTAACCCTAGGATAAGAATCAATTCATGAGATTGTTGCTAGAACATAAATAGAATTGAAACAGATATGGTTTAGGATTCTTATTCAGTTCGATGATTCAATTAGAATGACCATATTCGAAGATGTAGCTTTAAGCGAGATCTAAGGCAATTGTGATTAATATTAACTTTACTACCGTACCCGAGTTTTCTAATGTGATTACCTCAATACGGGTCGTTGCAAGTAATCCTAAACCTTTGTAGATTAATTATTAAGTCATGAATTTAATAAGGTAATCTTAATATTTGCATTGATTACTAACTCGAGATTATTAGGCTACCTAACCTCATCATGGTCGATGCAAGTTATTACACCTAATCCGGAAATTCATTAATTCTCCTATGGTCGGGTCTCCTTAACAAACCGTCAATTAATTAATTATTCCAATTATATGCTCAACTAGATGTAAACCTATATGTCATGACATAAATTGAATAAGAAACTAAGTTGAAAGCATAAAGCAATAATAATCACAATGATAATCACAAACAGTATCCTTCCCGGGAAATTAATAAAAGCTCTAATTGTATCATTAATAATAAAAGAATCCCATGAGACAGAGTTATAGTAAATAAAGAATGAAAAATAATAGACTTGAGAAGAGGGAAAAAAAAAGTTGTCGTTTGGTTGTCACTACTTCGACGACGGGACTTGACCTCCAATTCTTCTCGAACCCTACTAGTCTTCCTCCTTGTCTTGCCCACGAAATCTTCTAGAATCACACCTCTCAACTAAGCTATAGAGCTCTCTCTTATGGTCAAGGCTCAAACCCTAAGCTAAGAAGAAAAATATAATAACTAGAAAATATTTAACTATGAGGGTAATTTCCGAGAATCCACGGGAGTGGAGATTCGAAATCCCTCAAATTCTCTGCACTCTGCACTCTTTGGTGGGTTGGTGGTTAATGGCAAAGGCTTGGCTGCTGCCTCTATTTATAGGAGTAGAAAAGGAGCTGAAAACAGTGAAAATTCGATGTGAGACGCCAACCGCCTTCAACACGGGCCGCAACACCCGCAGAACGCCCCGCGTGTCGCTTGTCTTCAACACGCCCGTGAACACGGCCCAAAACACGCACGTGTAGTACCCTTTTTCTAAAAATTGCACTTTTAGTCCCTGATTTCTCCATTTCTTCAATTTAAAAACAAAGCAAAATTGCGTAATTTCCATTTAATTAATTCCAATCATAACTCCATAATTAACTCGAATTGAACACAATTAATGATATAAAATCGAGTTATCATGTACTATTTGATTTATTTGGATTTATATGATTATCTTTTGTGCTAATAGTTTACTTTCCCGTTTTGAATAAAATTTTCTTATTTTTATTTTTGTAGTTTTTCACACTTATTCCCGTTTTGTAGTTTTCTCGCACTTATTTATTTTTCTAAAATAAGTTGTGGGGTATTTGCTTTTTACACCGAGGACAGTGTAATAATCAAGTTGTGGGGTAGGTGTGTGCTCGTTTTATCTCAATTTACAAATATTTTCAAAAACAAATTGCTAAATTTTTCTAATTTTTCAAAATGATTAGTTTACTTGAAAAGATTATTTTGTGAACTTTTTGTGGGAATTTGATTTACTTAGCCGAGGATATAAAATATTTGTTGATTGTTAAAATTCTCGAGATTTGATTTGTTTCATCTTGTTCATACTTGGTACGAGCATGATTATAGGAAAAGCCTGAAAAAACTCTTTTGACATAGCTATTTTTGGTTGTTCTGATTAGTGAACTGCTTTTGGACATTTATTTGAATAGTATTAAGTCTTTTGGGAATTGACTTGAATTTTCACTTGAAAAATTCTTACAGAGATTGCCACACTTTTTCCGTTGAATAAATTGTTGAATAAAATGTTATTTTGCATGTATCGTTTGCTACTTGAGCACCACGTCTTATGGGAATTGAATGCCCGGTGCCCTAAGGTCCTCGGGATCCGGGAGTCATCGGAGTGGAACTCGTTACAATGGTAGTTAAAGTTGATATTGTTAAGCAAATGTTAAAAACCTTGAAAAAAAAAGAAGAAAAGTCAATCGAATAAAATTTACTTTTGAATAAGTGGCTTGTTTCTTGAGATTTGATTGTGATTATGTCTTGTTGTTAAAGTTTTCGATCGACCGAACCACTATTTGAGTAGTTTGCTTTGAAAGAAAACTTGCTATTTAGATCATCAATTGAGATAGAGCACACACTTCACTCAGGATGCTTTTATGATCATTTTTCGTATTTAAGTTGAAAATGAATTGTTCAAATTGATTTCTTGATTTAAACATGAAAAAATTTGATGAGGCATAGAAGCTTTTTGAGATCTTTGAAAAGTAAACTAGTTGATTTTGAAATCTTTGAGAAATTTCATGCACATTTAAATCAAGTTGAATTTGCTATTGATCTATTTGATGGTTGAGTATGTTCTTTCTAAAACCTCTTCCATTTGATTTGCATGAGGACAAGCAAGGTTTAAGTTGTGGGGTATTTGATAACATCAAATATGATCATGTTTTGAGATATAATTTGTGCATGATTTGTGAGTGTTGTTGTATTAAATTGAGATAAATTGATTAATTTTGGGTTTAATTGCAAATATTCCGTTTCAGGTTACCTCGGGCGAAAGTGAAGTAAAAAGAAAAATTCAGAGTCAAAAGAACAATATTCTAGTATATGCTATACACCCGTTGCCCTTTTGTGTATAAATTTTAGTGAGCTGCTATTTCCTCTGTTTATCAGAAATTTCCAGTAGCTATGTAGTTAATTCCTGTGTTTTATACAATATTCCAGTAGCCTCACTTTGTACAACTCTGTAATTGCTCTGTTTTGTACACATTCCGGAACTAAAAATTTCATTCCCCTGCTTGTTCCTCTGTTTTTGGCAGTAGCCGATTGCATGCATACTTTCTAATTCAATTCTTTTCATCCATTTCCGTTCAGTTCTATTTCATTTCTTTTCTATTTCTTTTCCTTTGCTATTCAATTTTGCATGCTTTTTAAATCTTTTTTTTTTCTCCCTCCATTTTCATTCTTTCAAACTTCTTTCTATCTTATACATTTCATTTCATTCTTCTTTATCATTCTTTCATTCTTTTTCTTCTTTCTTTCATTCAATTAATTTAATTCATTTTATTTTCCTTATTTTTTATTAGATTAGCATTATTTAATAATCTTATATTTTATTTCCTTTTATCCTTACTAATCTTTCTTTTCTTGTTTTATAGGTAATGTGATTTCTTTCTCTTATTTTTCTTGTTCTTTTAATTTCTTTACTAGATCGTTTGTTGTAGGACATTTTGAATCTTGAAATTTCTTTCTTTCTTTGTTTTGTTCTATTCTATCTTTCTTGTTTGTTTGTTGAAAGTAAACAGGAATCAATAGGTTTCGCCACAAAACCTGGAAATGCAAGTGGGACAATTGTCCAGGCAATTTTCGGAACGAGAAAAAGGACTACTCCTTAACAGCACCGAACAAAATTCCATCGAATAAATCTAAAGATGAAGTTGTTAGGGAGGACAAAGCGAACCTTATAAAAGTCTTTGAAGAATGAAGAAACTTGATGTGTGATTTATACTATATAAAAATAATATAAATTATTGAATAAATAATACTAAAAATAATAAGAATCTCTAAGATTAAAATAGGATTGTCACTAATAAAATAAACTCAACTAGGCAGAGCACCTATCGAAATAGTTTAGTAAATAAGGTGGTATTCAGATTTTAAATTTATAAAAATCATTTTTCCCCAAGACTTCTATTAAATTCTAGTGTGGAAAATATAATCAAACTAATTATGAATATGATTTGAGAATAAGAATCATTCAACAAGTAAACCAACCATTATCAAGAATGACAAGATTGAATTCTAAATCCTAGAAAGCAAATTAAAAGAAAGTAAAGTAGAAGATCAAGCAAGTAATGGAAGGTAGAAACTCATAAGAAATAATAGGAGAAATGAAGGATACAAACTACTAGGGGCAAGATTAATCATGAATTAACTATCATAATCTCACCAATATTCAACTCTAAAGTAGAATTTCTTCCATACGGATTGTGGCAAAAAAACTCATTGATTTAAGAACACTTGAATGTTGACAAGATCAAATCTCCCGTCAATCATCCTAGTTCGATCCATCAAAAGGAAGTCTAATCGAATCAACTTGGCACTAATTGTTGTCCTAGTCCGGCCTAACAATTAGTGTTAATCCGGAACAACAACCTCAAATCAAAGCTCAATACTCAAGATAAAATTCAGATTTAAAGCTATGAATGAAATTGCAATTCAAATTAATAACACTAATTTGGCCAAAGTAATTGTAGAATAATACCAACCATTTCTACCTAAAAGAAATGTAGAGAGAAGAGTTCCTAGGGTTGGTGTCTAATTACAAGATGGAAATTATAACAAATCAAAGAAGAAGAGTAACCTCTTCAACCTCCTCTTTGTCAAACTTCTTATTCTTCTTCAAACCTTCAAGTTGATGGAGTTGGTTCCTCTCTTGCAAAACTTCAAGGAAATTCCTTATGGTTGAGGCAACTTCTCACAAAAGATTCTCTCAACTCACAACTTATGAAAGAGATCTCAAAATATGGAAAATAGCAAAATATAGATCTAATTCAAAACTCTAAAACAAGTATTACAAAATCACTTTAATAGCATAATCCTTCCAAATACAAGCCAATCTAACTTCTAATCTAACCCTAATCCAACATTAATCCAACCTCTAAATAATGGTAAAAATCCCAATATTTATAGATAACTGAAACAGAGGTAAAATCGTCATTTTATACAAAAGAATCTGGACAGAGCATCACTACGGGCGTAGTCCCTTATGCACTATGGGCGTATTGAAGGAGTTAAGGGCAACCACAAAAAAAAAAAAGGGCAACAGCGTAAAATAAAAATTTGCAAAATCATCAACACGGGCGTGTTCATGGTCGTGTTCATGGCTTAGCCCGTGTTGCCGGGCGTGTTCAACGCTGAGCGCGTGTTGCTGGACTGGATTTGTATATCTTTCCGGAAATAGCATATTTAGTCCCTGAACTTTGCTCTTTTGATCAATTAGCCCCACGAACTTCCCGAAAACAGAAATATCACAATTAAGTGCACAATTAACATATTTATCTCAATTAACTCTAATAATCCTCAACAATTATGCACAAATACCCTTCCAAAACATTACCAAATTTAGCGTTATCATAATACCCCACAACATAACCTTTGCTTGTCCTCAAGCAAATCAAGGAAGGAATTTTGAACAAATAAATCATTGAAGAGAAGTGCATAAATGTTGTCTCAAAGAATTCAAACTAACTAGTTTACTTTTCAAAGATCTCATAAACAAAGTGTTTAAGGAATGATTCACTTCTATACCTCATCAAGTGTTTTCATGTTTAAGTCAAGAAAAATCAATTTGAACAAATCATTTTCAACTTAAATACAAAAAATGATCATAAAAGCATCCCGAGTGAAGTGTGTGCTCTATCTTAATTAGTGATCCAAATAGCAAATTTCTTTCCCCGAAGCAAATTACTCAAATAGTGGTTCGGTCGATCGAAAACTTCAACATCGAGACATAATCACAATCAAATCTCAAGAAACAAGCCACTTATTAAAAAGTAAATTTTTATTCGATTTATTCTCTTTTATTCAAGGTTTTTATTGTTTGTTTAACAATATCAACTTTAACTACCCTTGTAACGAGTTCCACTCCGATGACTCCCAAATCCCAAGGACCTTAGGGCACTAGACATTCAATTCACATAAGGAGTGGTGCTCAAGTAGCAAAAGATACATGCAAAATAACATTTTATTCAACAATTTATTCAACGAAAATTAAAAGTGTGGCAAGTATCTCAAAGAATTTTTCAAGTGAAAATTCAAGTCATTTCCATTCCCAAAAGACTTAATACTATTCAAATAAATGTCAAAAAGTAGTACACTAATCGGAACAACCAACCAAAAATAGCTGTGTCAAAAGAATTTTTTCAGGATTTTCCTATAATCATGCTCAACAAGTATCAACAAAATGAAACAAATAGTTTATATTATTGGCTAAGCAAATCAAATTCCCACAAAAAGTTCACAAAATAATCTTTTCAAGTAAACTAATCATTTTGAAAAATTCGAAAAATTAAGCAATTTTTTGAAAATATTTGCAAATTGAGATAAAACGAGCATACACACCTACCCCACAACTTGAAAATTGCACTGTCCTCAGTGTAAAAAGCTAATACCCCACAACTTATTTAAAGAAAAATAAGAAATCGAGAAAAACTATTATAAAGAAAAGAAAATAGGTGCGGAAAAGAAAATATATTAGTACGAAAAAGAAAGAAAAACTCCCCAATAGCGATCGTTAATCAAGATATATCCATTTACTTTGCTTTCTAGGAATTAGAATTCAATCTTATCATTCTTGATAAAGGTTGGATTACTTGATGATTGATTCGTACTTCCAAATCATATTCATAATTGATTTAATTATATTTTCCACACTAAAAATTAATAGACGTCTTGGGGAAAACGATTTTATAAATATTAAAATCTGAATACTACCTTTATTTACTAAACTATTTCGATAGGTGCTCTGCCTAGTTGAGTTTATTTTCTTAGTGACAATTCTATTTTAATCTTGAGAATTCCTATTATTTTTAGTATTATTTTATTTAATTATTTATATTATTTTTATATATAATAAATTCACATCATATTTTTGGCGCCGTTGCCGGGGATATCTATTATTTAGTTTCGTGATATTTTTCCTCTTAATTCGTTGTAATTTTTGGGAAAAATTTTCATCAACGGTGTGAATCATATAACGAATTAATTTTGTTATGATTTGTTAAAGGAAATCAACATCAAGTAACTTTGATTTTTCTTGCCTTTTTCTTGAAGTATCTTTGATCTTCTTAATAGATCATTGGATATTTTGATTTTGTTTAGATGGATTTGATTTGTTAGTTAAATTCCGTTTTTCATATTTTTGTAGTTTAATTTTCAGATTTCATTTGATTTTGTTATTCTTGTTCTTAGAATTTCTTGCTCTTATTTTAGTAGTTTTCTTATGTTACATATATTTTGGTTCTCTTGTTTTCATTTAATTCGTTGTTCTTAGAATTTTTCTTACTTAGATTATAGATTTTTGGATTTAGATCTTAGGTTAGATGATTTAGTATCATGATTTTTAGGTTTAGTTAGTGTTTTGGTTAGTTTAGATCCTTTAGGTAAAACTTTTACTTAGAGATTTTAGTTAGATATAGTTTAGATATTTTGGATTTAGGTTAACTTTAGTTGCTTTTGATTTAGATTAGATAGCTTATTTAGTTTAGTGTCTTAGGTTTAGATAATTTTTAGTTCTTCTAATTTTCATCCTTTAGATTAACTTAGATTTTTAGTTTAATATCTTAGTTTGATCCTTAGTTTAGAATTTAGATCTAATTGTTTTCCTACTTTCTAACTTGACATAGTTTGTTCTAATCTTTCTAACTTGTTCTAACTAATTCTTAGGTATGGTTAGTATAAGATCTAACTAGTTTTCTAACTTGATTCTTTCTTTGATTGATTTCTATTTCATAGTTCTTAGATGTATTTTCATGATTTCGTTTCATGATTTTTGATAGTTGTTATAGATATTATCTTGATTTTTAGGTGTTATGTTAGAATAGTTTAGTTTACTTCTCTTCTTAACCTTAGTTTCATTACTTGTCATTTACTTGTTTTGAATATTTTCTCTAGTTGTTTTACATTTCTTAGTTAGTATTACATTTTCATATCATTTTATCTTCATTTCTTTATTTTCTTTAAGTGCTTTCTAGTTTAGTTAGTATTCTAATAATGTCTTCAATTCGTGAAGATTATTATCTAGATACTTACTTTTGTTAGACATTGATGTTAGATGTTTTCATATTTTCTACCTTTTATTTGTTAGTCTTAATATGTGCTTAATATGAATTTAGGTATGGCTTTGCATTTAGATTTCTTTCTTTGCATTTATTGTTAGATTTTGCATGAGTAGGTTTTCAATGAATGGTCACTTATGTTACTATTAGTCTTGCATTTTTAGGATTTTATTTAGTATTCTTTGAGTTCTTTAGGTAATAGTATAGTATACTTCTTTCTATTAAGTAGAAAGCATTCTTAGAAATTGATTCTAAGAAATACTTTTTTAGTGACCAACATTTCATTCCAGCAATTTTATTCCATTTCAATCTTCAATTCTTAGATTATTATTCCAGTAGCTTTGGTCGATTTGTATGTTTGCTTTTCTGTGCATATGATTTAGTAGACTTGCATGAATTTGCTGTTCTTTGTTTTCTTTTACTTAGCATATGATTTAGTTGTTTTGATGGTTTTACCAAACTGCATATTACTTTGTAGTAGTACAATTTGTATGCATGGTGATTTAGGTAAATTATATTTTACATGGATCTTGCTTTACTATCTTTTGCATTTCAGTAGTTAGATTTAGGTATATTAGTTATATATATATATATATTGTATTTTCTTTGACTTCCACGTTAATGGCAGTAGCATGTTTTTTATGTATTTATATGCTACAATTCTTGGTGATTAGTTTTAATTTTCAATATGAATAGTAGTTTAGGTAGTTTTTCATTGCTTGGTATTTGTTGATTGCATATATTAATTCTGCATGATTCCATTATGTATAGTATAATGTGTATATTGCATGAACAGTAGATGTACTCACAAGAGTTGCACTTTTTCTTTGTACGACTTTGCATGCTTATGTATATATACTAGTTGCATATTTACTTGTTAGTGGAATTTGCTTTTTACGTTTTGTCTTATATACAGTATGCATGGTTTCTATGGTTTGCATGGTATATATATATATATATATATATATGTATAATTTGCAACTTGTAATGTCCAGTAGTTCTTTTTGCATGCACTTGATTAATGTATATATATATATATATTATATTCTCATTTCCAGTAGGTAGTGCATGTTCTTAGTTCTTTTTGATTTTGCATGGTAAAAAATTAGAAGTTCAATTGCTTGTGTCATTTTGCCTTATTTTTATTCCAGTAGCTTTATTCCTTTTCATTCTTCAAATTTTAACTATTTTTCCAGAAGCTGTTTTGAATATGGTTGATTTGTATGTTATTTAGTAGACTCGCATGAGTTTGCATTCTTTGTTTTGTTTTTGCATGAGCTGTAGGTAGCTTGTTAAAATATTCATGGTAGTAGCATATAGATTCTTGCGTACAGTAGGATTTATGAATTTTTTCTTTGCTTTTCACGTTAGTAGTAGGAGTATGTATATGTAATTAATTCACTTCATTCTGTTTTGGTTCATTAGGTAAATTGTATGGTAATTTAGTGGTGAAAATAGCTAGAATGATTTTATTGTATATAAGCATTTTACTTTCTTTTGCATGGTTTTGCATGAATTGTTTGTAGATGCATTAGTTTGTCTTCTTTGGTAGTTTAGTTTGCATTTAGTTTTCTTAAAGTTCCATGGCAGTAGCTTTAGTGTTTAGGAATGCATTTTAATTTCAATCTCATATAGCACATAACTTTTTGCATGCCATTTTCCTTTGTGCATTTTAAATTCTAGTGTACATGTTTTCTGTTTTTGGTGTATAAATTCTAGTGGGCTGCTATTTCCTCTGTTTTGCAGAAAATTCCAGTAGCATCACTATGAACTGAAAATTCATAGTGTACATGTTTTCTGTTTTTGCCCTATTTTGTACAAATTCCAGAACTGAAAATTTCAATTCCCCTGCTCTTTCCTCTGTTCTCGGCAGTAGCCGACTGCATGCATACTTTCTAATGCAATCTCCTCTGTTTTTATTCTACCGGACAGCATGCATTATTTTTGTTTCAATTTCTTTTCTTTAAAATTTTCATCCAGTTTGCTCTACAATTCATTTCTCTTCCATTTCTTTTTCTTTTTTTTAAAAAAACTCCTTTTTGCATGCTATTTAATTCTTTTTCTTTCTTTCCTCCATTTTCGTTCAGTTCTATTGCATTTTATTTCCTTTTCTTTTAAATTCAATTCTTTTTGCATGCTTATCAAATCTTTTCATTTCTTCCTCCATTTTTATTTCTTTCAAACTTCTTTCACTTTTACAAATTTCTTCCATTCTTCTTCATCATTCTTTCATTCTTTTTCTTCTTTCTTTCATTCAATTAATTTAATTCATTTTCTTTTCCGTATTTTTCATTAGATTAGCATTATTTAATAATCTTATATTTTATTTCCTTTTATCCTTACTAATCTCTCTTTTCTTGTTTTGTAGGTAATGTGATTTCTTTCTCTTGTTTTTCTTGTTCTTTTAAATTCTTTACTAGATCGTTTGTGGTAGGACATTTTTAATCTTGTAATTTCTTTCATTCTTTGTTTTGTTGTATTCTTTCCTTCTTGATTGTTTGTTGAAGGTAAAATAGGAATCAATAGGCTTCACTACAAAACCTGGAAATGCAAGTGGGACAATTTTCCAGGCAATTTTCATAGCGAGCAAAAATGATTACTCCATAACAGCACCGAACAAAATTCCATCGAATAAATTGAAAGATGATGTTGTTAGGGAGGACAAAGCGAGCCCTATAAAAGTCTTTGAAGAATTAAGAAACTCCTAAGAAAGGAACAAAATAAGTTCCAAGCATGCTTGCTCGGAAATCCAGATTTGTTTTCTTATCCCTTTCTTTTATCGAGTCATACTTGGTTTTTGGCGTTCAATTATTGTCTATATCGCTTTCTTTAGTCCCGGATGTTCCGGATAAGGTTTATTTGCTTTATTTAATCACTTTTTAATTGATTTTATTTGTTTTGCTCGGGATGAACTTTTTGATTTATTTAGGATTTATATGATTATCTTTTGTGTTCATAGTTTACTTTCCCATTTTAAATAAAATTTTCTTGTTTTTATTTTTCTAGTTTTTCGCACTTATTCCCGTTTTGTAGTTTTCTCGCACTTATTTATTTTTCAAATAAGTTGTGGGGTATTAGCTTTTTACACTAAGGACAGTGTAATATTCAAGTTGTGGGGTAGGTGTGTGCTCGTTTTATCTCAATTTGCAAATATTTTCAAAAACAAATTGCTAAATTTTTCGAATTTTTCAAAATGATTAGTTTACTTGAAAAGATTATTTTGTGAACTTTTTGTGGGAATTTGATTTACTTAGCCGATGATATAAACTATTTATTGATTGTTAAAAGTCTCGAGATTTGATTTGTTTCATGTTGTTGATACTTGGTACGAGCATGATTATAGGAAAATCCTGAAAAAAACTCTTTTGACACAACTATTCTTGGTTGGTTGTTCTGATTAGTAGATGATATGTAAGATTTATATCGTGTTTTTAAGGGGTAATTATGTTTAATTTAAAGTCTAATTAGACTTAATTAAATGGAAATTACGCAAATTTGCTCTGTTTTCGCTTTTTGGAAGTTTCAGGATTGAAATTGAAGAAATGAAGAAATCACGGACTAAAAGTGCAATTTTAGGAAAAAAGGTTCAACATGGGCGTGTTCCTGCCCGTGTTGCGCCGGTACGGCCGTGTTGCTGGCCGTGTTGAGGGCGTGTTGAAGACACGCGACACAGGCGTGTTTCTGCCCGTGTTGCAACCCGTGTTGAAGGCAGTTTTGGGGTCACACATAGAATTTTCATTGTTTTCAACTCCTTTTCTACTCCTATAAATAGAGGCAGCAGCCAAGCCTTTGGAATGAACCATCAACCCAACAAAGAGTGCAGAGTGCAGAGAATTTGAGGGATTTCGAGTCTCCACTCCCGTGGATTCTCGGAAATTACCCTCATAGTTAAATATTTTCTAGTTATTATATTTTTCTTCTTAGCTTAGGGTTTGAGCCTCAACCATAAGGGAGAGCTCTATAGCTTAGTTGAGAGGTGTGATTCTAGAAGATTTCGTGGCCAAGACAAGGAGGAAGGGTAGAAGGGTTCGTGAAGAATCGGAGGTCAAGTCCCGCCGTCGAAGTAGTGACAACCAAACAACAACTTTTCTTTTCCCTCTTCTCAAGTCTATTATTTTTCGTTCTTTATTTACTATAACTCTGTCTCATGGGATTAATTTATTATTAATGATACAATTAGAGCTTTTATTAATTTACCGGGAAGGATACTGTTTGTGATTATCATTGTGATTATTATTGCTTTATGCTTTCAACTTAGTTTCTTATTTAATTTATGCCATGACATATAGGTTTGCATCTAGTTGAGCATATAATTGGAATGATTAATTAATTGAAGGTTTGTTAATGAGTCCCAACCATAGGAGATTTAATGAATTGCCGGATTAGGTCTAATAACTTACGGCAACCATACTGAAGTTAGGCAGCCTAATAATCTCGAGTTCATAATCATTGCAAATCTTAAGATTAACTTATTAAATTCATGACTTAATAATTAATCTACAAAGGTTTAGGATTACTTGCAACAACCATATTGAGGTAATCACATTAGATAACTTGGGTACAATAGTAAAGTTAATATTAATCACAGTTGCCTTAGATCTACTTAAAGCTACATCTTCGAATATGGTCATTCTAATTGAATCATCGAATTGAATAAGAGTCCTCAACCATATCTGTTTCAATTCTATTTATGTTCTAGCAACAATCTCATGAATTGATTCTTATCCTAGGGTTAACTTTTGTTAATAAATTCTTGTCATATTTAATAATTGCTTATAACTGTTGTCAACGTCTTTGGGTCTATACGATATTTTATAAATGTAAAATCGTTGATGCTTCCATGTTACTATCTGCATACGATAGGTACTCTGCCTTAGATTTTAGTTATTTAAGTGACAACCTATTTGTTTTGCTTGAATTAATCTCAATCATAATCTATGCTAAAAATATAGTAACCAAAATTCACATCAGTGGACTACTTTTTGTCATTTTATTTGAATAGTATTAAGTCTTTTGGGATTGAAAATGACTTGAATTTTCACTTGAAAGAATCTTTGAGATACTTGCCACACTTTTAATTTTCGTTGAATAAATTGTTGAATAAAAGGTTATTTTGCATGTATCCTTTGCTACTTGAGCACCATTCTTTATGGGAATTGAATGCCGGTGCCCTAAGGTACTCGGGATCTGGGAGTCATCGGAGTGGAACTCGCTACAAGGGTAGTTAAAGTTGATATTGTTAAGCAAACAATAAACACCTTGAATAAAAGAAAAAAAAATTAGGTGGCTTGTTTCTTGAGATTTGATTGTGATTATGTCTCGTTGTTGAAGTTTTTAGAGCATTGTTGGTTAGGCTTTGAGATTAGATCTATAATTTGTAATTTCCATTTCTCTTGAGATCTTTCTCTACATTGTTGTAGTTGTAAGTGTCTCATGTGAGTCTTTGTGTGAAGTTGCCTCGAAAAGTAAGGAATTTCCTTGAAGTTTTGCAAGAGAGGATTCAACTATCTCAACTTGAAGTTTTGAAGAAGAACAAGAAGATTTACAAGGAGGGAGTTGAAGAGGTTTCTCTACTCCTATTACTTTTGTAATTTCTATCTTGTATCTAGCTACCAACCTTAGGAACTCTTCTCTCTACATTTCTCTTAGGTAGAAATGGTTGGTATTATTCTACAATTACTTTGGGCAAATTATGGTTTTCATGGATGATTGTTGTAGTGTTATTAATTTGAATTGCAATTTCATTCATAGCTTTGGATCTGAATTTTATCTTGAGTATTGAGCTTTGATTTGAGGTTGTAGTTCCGGATTAACACTAATTGTTAGGCCGGAACTAGGACAACAATTAGTGCCAAGTTGGTTCGATTAGATTTCCTTTTGATGGACCGGAACTAGGATGATTGATAAAAGATTTGATCTTGTCAACATTCAAGTGTTCTTAAATCAATGAATTTCTTGTCACGATCCATATGGAAGAAATTCTACTTTAGACTTCAATATTGGTGATATGATAGTTAATTCATGATTAATCTTGCCCCTAGTAGTTTGTATCCTTCATTTCACCTATGATTTTCCCTTGAGTTTCTACCATCCATATTACTTGCTTTCCATCTACTTTACATTTTTCATTTACTTTGCTTTCTAGGAATTAGAATTCAATCTTATCATTCTTGATAAAGGTTGGATTACTTGATGATTGATTCATACTTCCAAATCATATTCATACTTTATTTACTAAACTATTTCGATAGGTGTTCTGCCTAGTTGAGTTTATTTTCTTAGTGACAATTCTATTTTAATCTTGAGAATTCCTATTATTTTTAGTATTATTTTATGTAATTATTTATATTATTTTTATATATAATAAATTCACATCAGTACATCTCGAGCAAAAACAAATAAAATCAACTAAAAAGTGAATAAACCTTATCCGGAACATCCGGGACTAAAGAAAGCGATATAGACAATAATTGAACGCAAAAAACCAAGTATGACTCGATAAAAGAAAGGAATAAGAAAACAAATCTGGATTTCCGAGCAAGCACGCTTGGAACTTATTTTGTTCCTTTCTTAGGAGTTTCTTCATTCTTCAAAGACTTTATGGGGCTCGCTTTGTCCTCCCTAACAACTTCATCTTTCGATGCATTGAACGTAATTTTGTTTGGTGCTATTAGGGACCAATCATTTTTGCTCGTTCTGAAAATTGCCTGGACAATTGTCCCACTTGCATTTCCGGGTTTTGTAGCGAAGCCTATTGATTCCTGTATACTTTCAACAAACAATCAAGAAGGATAGAATACAATAAAACAACGATGAAAGAAATTACAAGATTCAAAATTGTCCTACTACGAACGATCTAGTAAAGAAATTAAAATATCGAAAAAAAGCAAGATGAAAGAAATCACATTACCTACAAAACAAGAAAAGAGAGATTAGTAAGGATAAAAGGAACAGAATGCAAGAAAATTAAATAAATAAGAAATATTTAAGGTAAAGCAAAAATAAGAAAAAGAAGATAAAACATAATGAATGAATGAATTGGAAAATCCATGCAAATGAATTGAAGAATAAATTAAATAATGCATACAGTAAAAGGAAGCTTAAAAGAATTATAAAAAATGGAGGAAAGAAAGAAAAAGAATTAAATAGCATGCAAAAAGGAGTTTTAATAGAAAAGAAAAAGAAATGGAAGAGAAAAGAATTGGATTCTGGAAATTAATTTGAAGAAGTGAAAATGAAAGGAAAATGATGCATATGTTAGCTAAAAACAGAGGAAAAAGCAGGGGAAAGGGAAATTTCAGTTCTGGAATTTTTGACAAAACAGAGAAAATACAGAGTTGTGCATATGTTAGCTACTGGAATTTTGTACAAAACAGAGGAATTAACCATTATAACTACTGGATTTTTCTGCAAAACAGAGGAAATTGCACGCTGGAATTTTGTATAAGCAACAGGGCAGTTTGCATACTGCAATTGCTGGAAAAATTACAGCAGAGGCAGAGAAGAATACTCATTGGAATTTTACACAAAAACAGAACAAAACATGCAACATCTACTGGATTAAATACAAGGCAGCAGTTCATAAAAATCTGTCACTACACTGTCTGAAAAATCAATCGAAAAACAGTGAACAAATATATATATATAAATCAACTAACTACTGGAAATTGAGAATAGAACACAATGATACATGCAATTTGAACTTCTAATTTGACCATGCAAATTGTATATATGAAAGAAGTGAAACATCTACATACAAACTGTATGCTATTATGAAGAGCAAAAAGAAATGCAATTACGTCAACTAGCATATCTATATACCATAATTTACAATACCATGCAAAATGAATTTACAAAGAAACCATTCACTAACCTACTGGAAAATGTAGTAAAGACAAGAAACATCATGCATTTGCTAACTAAATTGACCATGCAAAAACAAAGAGAACAAAGAACAAAATTCTACCTACTGGAAATGGAAATACATAATATATATATACATCTGATGTGTGAGTTATATATATAAAAATAATATAAATAATTGAATAAATAATACTAAAAATAATAGGAATCTTCAAGGTTAAAATAGGTTTGTCACTAATAAAATAAACTCAACTAGGCAGAGCACTTTTCAAAATAGTTTAGTAAATATAGTAGTATTCAGATTTTAAATTTATAAAATCGTTTTCCCCAAGACGTCTATTAAATTTTAGTGTGGAAAATATAATCAAACTAATTATGAATATGATTTTGGAATAAGAATCATTCCAAC